>JAAAKE020118239.1:36057-60349 GCA_010014785.2 Anisolabis maritima | reverse complement strand
CTATTTCATTGACGCGTAACGCGACTTCCGCGGGATCAGATGGGGCTAACTCCAACGGATATATCAAGTTTTTGTTATTTCATTCAGATTATGACCTTCATTTTTAATATTCTAAACATATTATATTTCTAAATAAATCTCTATAAAAGAGATTCAAAAATTCCAAAAACGTTTTGAATCAAGAGGCTATTAGACAATAATAGTCAATTAAAATTGAATAAATTTTTTTTATTTTATAAAAACAAAATAATCTATTCATAGTAATTTTATTCTATCAAATGCTCTTTAATAAACAAAAATATCTCTTCTTAATATTTCAATTTGATAATTTTTAAAAATTCTTCACACTTTAATTAAGAAGGAAGCTTTTAATTTTTATTTAATATAAAATACTAATTGAATACTTTTCTTATTTATTTATTCCACACTTATTTTTAAAATATTACTAAAATATTGGATTTGCCAATAATTTCTTTGAATTGTATATATATATATATTTTTTTTTTTCTTCTATTTTTAACAAAAATCATATGATTTTATTAAATGACCTTCATATATAATAATCCTACTGATTAGGCTTCTCCATTAGCTAAGTTTACTTTGATATACATATTTAATATTCATATTGCCTATTTTATATTTTCTCATCTTTGCCTCTCCCTCCTTACAGAGCCTTCTCAAAATTTTATTTGAACATTTTTATATTGATATACGCATTTAATATCTTAATTTTCTGTTTTTTTTTTTTCATTCTCAAACTTACTATTCAGGGCATTGGCCCACTGCATCCCCCATTTGATCGGCTTTCTTAGCAAAACTTATTACTGTATATTTGTGATTAATTTTACTATTTAAAAATTTTTTTAAATCTCATTTATCTCATAAGATAAAAGATTATTATTTTAATCAGAAATCTTTCCCAGAATTTTTTATGAGACATGCAGAAGAGTCAGATTTTATATATTTTGATTGATAATTAAAAAAAATTTAAGATCCATTTAGTATTAGATTTTTTATTACTTGCTTTATTTACTTAGTTATTTTAAAAGTTTATTTGCAGGAAGAATTTGGGAGATTAACCACCCCCCTCTCCCAGTTCTTCTGTGTTGGGAACAACCATGGATCTTTAGATGACATAAACCAAAAAGAGGTCTGTTTTTTCTCCTAATTTTTTTTTCTTTTGAAATCGCCACTTCTTTGTTTAAAAAAAATAGTAAAGAATAGTTAATAGTAAAATCAATTAAAACTAAACATTAGCATTGGGACGGTTACCCAGGATGCTAGGATAAGAAGGACGCCAGCAGAGCTATCAACTACTGATTTTTTTATTTATGTCTAAAAAAAGGGCAAAGGTATATTTTGCCAACAGCTAATATTCCTATTTACGCCCAGTTAAAATACTTAATTTTCATTAATTATATTTAATTACATTACTATCTTATTTTGTTTGTTACTTTAGTCGGGATGAGAAATATTTCCATCAAGTTGTTAAGCAAAGCCCTCTCTATTGAACATCGGAATGGTGGGCACTAGGATAAGAGTATAAAAAGGACAATCTATTGAATAATACACATCAAAAAAATCAAATGGTCACATAGCCGTAAATATTATAAACAAAAAAATTACTTTATTTTAACCATCTTTAACCTGCGAATACTAGTTAGTCTTATAAACATTTATTTCAATAAATTGTCAATAGAATTGCACTGTAAACAATATTTTCAATATATATATATATATATATATATATATTCTGGAAGGTTTCCGCGGCTGGTTGTATGTGGAATAATGTTTTCCCGGGTTGGTTCGCGTTGATTGTTTAGATTGGCTCGAGATTTCGGCTCTTGCGCCCCGGCGAGCGACCAGGTAACACCTCGAGGGAGTAGGCAGATTAAGACCCCGAAATCGAGCCAAACCAACTAACACACTAACCGATACCATACCATCCAACCAAACACTTCCTAAGAAACAATCCAACCAACCACTACCTAGAACACAAAGGCAAATAAAAGTCTCGGAGACAACCACAAACACTGTGATTCAAGGAGAAGGCAGGCCTCGAAGTCTACCCAAACACAACACCAACAGCACAAAACGCAATCAAACCCTCCCTAGATCTCAGAGGGAAATACAAACCTCGGAGACACCCACCCACCAAATTTGGGGACCAGCAAGATTGCGACCCCGAAAACAAACCACCACCACCAACACTTCCTAACCCAACACTCTTGAAAATAGCACCAAAAGGAGAGCCGAAACGTCTAGTCAATCTCAACAATCAATGCGGACCAATCTGGGAAAACATTATACCACATATATATATATTTCATTCCATAGAGTACTGAGGGGGGGAAGTGGATTTTGGGATCAAATGCACTCTTTGTTGTAAAATAAAATTTATAAAAATAAATAAATCAATAATAAAATAATAATTTAAAAATAGGACCATTTTGATTTAATCACTCAAAATATTTCGCAAAATCCCTACTAATACTTCTGCCAATTGATTTGAATTTAATATATATGAATAATTATTTAGCAAAGAAGTAATAAATTGCACCCATCAAATTTTTTAATATTGATCTATTAGGACTAAATAATAGATAAGCCAATTTTATATTTGAAATTCAAGATAAAGAATAAATGAACTTTACAATCTTGGTTCAAGACACTAAATATTTTGTTTTTCTAATTATTATTATTTATTTCATCAATTTCATTATTTTTGCCAATTTTTTATTTTTAATTATGAATTAACTTTCAGATTTTTATATATTTTTTATCTTACCTATATTATCTATATATATATATATATATTTTTAAATTTTATTAAGAAATTTAATAGAGACGATCTAGAATTTATTTCGTTCTGGTTTTCGATTACATTCTTCTCATATTTTTTTATTTTCAATCCAATTTTCATTCCTTATTCAATTTTCTTAATTGGTTCAGTTCCGGTTTAGGTTACGGTCACGGTTCAAAATATAGGAAGTTACTCAAGTTTTACATCTTAACAGAAAACAGGAAAGAGGAAATCAAATCTAATAAAATGAAAACATCTGCTGCCAAAAATATTAATTAGCAGGAAACTAGAATAGGTATGATGAATATTAAAAATGGAATATATATATTTAAATGTATAAATCTCTCTTTGCTTCCTTATATTTATCCCCATAACGTCATTGGAATATCCTCCCTGCTACTATCTTCCTTAAAACCTATAATCTCCATAGTTTCAAATCCAAACTTAACAAGCACCTTTTGCATGTGACTACTGGTCATTATAGGTCCATTGGATCTTATACTTCAATATCCAAAAAAAAAAATTTTGAAAAAAAAATTGACTAGCCCTGCGTTTTTCTCTTTTTTCATGTTTTTATTTAATATTAATAGTGCTCAATGATCATACCAATATATACCTTTTTTTTAGGAATGCTCTCCTGCATTGCGGGGTCTTGTCATCCAAATCCTGATATTTAAGCCTATTTTTTGTCCCTCATGTACTCCCTTACCACGACCCTTTTTTCTGTTCCTCAGACTGTGAAACCCAACACTAGTTCACCCTGACACCCATAATAAAGGTTTTGCCAATTATTAATTCTTTATTTGTAAGATTGAAAGAAAAAGCTGCTGCCAATAAGAGAAAGTTAAATCAAATTCTGTGAATCTTTTAGACTCAAGTCATACTCATCATCACTACCCTGATAGTGATAGTGCCTGTTTTTTGATATTTATAAAAAAATTGTCAATAGAGAAAACATATCAAAACTGAATAATTGATAACCAGTGTTGCTATGATCCTGACTTTAGATTTAATAAATTGAACGGATTATTTTTATTTAATAGAAATTATATGAAAGAAATTACAAAATTTTTTCAGTCCTATCGCCCTGCTGTCTCAATACATAATTTGAAGAGGAAATAAAAAATAGGAAAAAAAATTTATTGAAATACAATAATATGATGAATATGGAATTTTTGCATAATTTATATGATTGAAATTAAATAGCGAACTCTGCTGTATTCAAGCGAAAATAGGTCAATCGACCTGTTTGGCCATCTCAGTTTTAAATAAATGGATATATTAAAACAAAGGATAACCAACCATCAAGATATAATATTATTTTGAGAACATCTTCATTAAATAAATTTTTAGTGCTTAAAAATTAAGATGGCATTTTTTTATAATAAGAGATTTTTATAGGCATATTATTTTATAAATTGTATATATTATTTTATAATAAATAAGTAGTAATATCCAGTACTGGTTTAGGGTGCGACGGGGCGAAGGAGATTATACCCAGTATCGTAGCGGAGGCCAAAATTTTTATATTGCCCTTAAAGTAGTTATTATAAATTCCATTTAAACTTATAATATTATGATTAAAATAGACTCATGTCACCACATGACATTCACTATAATATAAAAGAAAAAATATATATGTACACATATATTTATGATTATTATCCAGAATATCATATGATAACTTTGGGCATAATTACAAATAGCCTATTCGTGAGGAAGGACGGATAAATTTTGTCCGAAACTTCTCCGGCTTTTGGCATTCAAGGGGTTACTTTCATTTGACCCAATCTTTCTTCTGCTTCTCACACCAGACTCCAACAGCAACTGGCTTCTAATCACTTTAAACTTATTATTTTTTTTAAGTTTTATTTGAAAGTTTCTGTTTCTTTTTTTTGTTTTTTTTTTTTTTTTTTTGAAGGAGGGGTTCAGTTCCTCTTTTTCCGCCACTGGTTCTAGTCCAGAGATGGACAATTTTATATTTTCAAACAATCCTTAGTTTTTGCTCTTCATATTTTGGAATAAGCATCGTATAATATACGAAAAAATTAAAATAATGACGAAAATCTCATGGTTACAGAATTCAAATATGGATTGTGAGTTTTTGAATAACGTATATCTGCCCACATTTGCATTTCAAGATACACTTTATGAATTTTATTCTAACACAATAACATATAAGAATCAATAGGAGACTTATTGCATCTTGTGCTCTACTTCTGACTTGTAATCGATCCTTGTAATATGAAGCTGATCCTCCTTATCAGCAGCCATGATATTTATAGCAGGATATTATATACCCTTCCAGTTCTTGATAGTAATTACCTATGGCGTAAGGAGAGTCTGAAGCCTCCCCCCCCCCCCCCATGTTATCTAAAATTAATTTTGAAAAATTGTATGTGTAAAGTCGAAACTATAAAATAGCAGACTCTTATGTCTATTTATTTTTATAGAGTTTTTTGACTGTGTTTTTTTAATTGCGATGAAAAGGATCCAAATTATTTTGCTGTCAACTTTTCGAACTCTCGGCGCGCTCTTCTTCAGGACACTCAAATGTAAACAACAACAACAACAACAGTTGTGTATGATACAATTCTGGACAAACTCAAAGATAATAATGTTTGCTAATTTTTGATTTATAAATAACACGAAATGTGTATGCTTCCGAGATTTCTAGTAAATGACAATGTTATAAATACCATCCTTTAATTTTTCTTTGATTATGAAGACTTCGAAGAAATAATTCTATCATATTTTTCATCTGTCTGATCCAGAAAATTCTCAAAACTTGTTTATTGGTTTTTTTTGGCAAAACTAATTTAATTTTTTAGAATTATAAAAATTACCTTAAAACAAAGTTATCCTTAAAATAAAAAAGTCCATTCGATAAACATAAATTCAATAAGATGAATTAATAAAAAGTTTTTCATGTTTCCCATTTTATTAAATTACCATCACATATGTTTGTTGTTGTTTGTTTTGATATCTTCCCCATCAGATAATAGATACTTTTGGAAACTTTATAACAATAGAGCTGATACTGTTATTTTGCCATTTGGTTGGCCAGTTGACTTTGAGGTTCATAACACATTATTTGCGGATGATAGGACAAACACATCTTTACCTGTAAGATATTTTTGTGTTGTAAATGTCATTTCGAGTGTTGGAATTTTACTGACCACATGACATAATTTTTCTTACCATACTGAACTAAAAAGTTGGAAGTGTTATAAATATAACAAAAAATTTGTAAAAATAAATATTTCTATTTGTAAAAATAAAAATTTCTTATAAATTCACTGACAAATACTATCTCGTTATTTTTGATAATGGTTATATATTTATCCCTTCGATTTTGTTCAAAATTTAATAAACATATTTTGTACACAAATAGGTTCAAAGGACGATTTTCTATTCTATGTCCATTTAGGAGTTCTTCTATTTGAAGTCCACATGGCAAAATTTATTTTTTGGCTTTAAATTTTTTCATTTAATTTCATAGTTAATTATTGTGAAAAAAATATTTGTATTTTTCATTATTTAAGAAAAGTGATTTGATAATGAAAGCGAAATTTCTTTGGAAATGTAGGTGTTATATTAATTTGGAAAATAAATTTATAAACACTGTAATTAAAATACATTTTTTCTAGGTCATCGAGGTGCCATGGCTGAAACTGCGGGTCCCAACGCTAATATCGTTAAAGAAGGTTGGCTATTCAAAAGAGGTAAGCTATTTTTTATAATATCTGCTCCCTCAAAAATACAAGTCTTTTAATTCATTCCTTTTACTTTGTCTAATACTCATCTAGGGGAAAGGGACCAAAGAGATAATTTTCTATATTTAAAAAAAGGCCAAATAAAAATATGCTCTCAGAAAAAAATTGGAAAAAAACCTCTACCCACCATATTTATTCAGGGCATATTGTTTGATTTAATTTGTGAAAAAATATTAAAATTCTTCCTTTCTAAAATTTTACCAATCCTTTAATATTTTTTCATTGAAACTTGCGTTGTTTTCTAATAACCGCACTAAATGGTACACTCACCCTTATTCACTCAATATGACTTCATATGAAATGCAAGTGTGATTTCACATGACAGATTTTTCGACCTAAATATACCTGTTTCAAGAGTAGTTAACCATTTTCCCGACGACAGAAAATGTGTACACTAAGTTTTGTAAAACAGCCTTATAAATTCCTTTTAGACTTTTTTTAAATCATACTATTCAAGAATTTTTATATTTTGATTGTTTTGGGATTGCCCGTTACATTGGACAAAATAAGCATTATCCTAGAGCTCTGAACACAATTCATAATCTTTCTACCAGGAAAACACCAAAAGTAAAGAAACATTCCCTGCCTGGAAACACCAATTTGAAGACAATTAAAAAGCGGAGCAGAGGCCAAGCAAAAAATAGGGTTATAGATTTAAAAAATTTCAATTCCCTCCTCAATTTTCGTCAGGACCCAAATTCGAATTTGCCCAGAGGAGACATTAAAAAACTTCAAGGGTGAATATATATATATATTATATAAATTCCCTCCTTCCTTTTAACAAAGGGAGTTTAATTATAATAAAAATAGGATAAGGAAATACTTTTCATTAAGAAATAAAATATCCAGATAATACATTCAGCAGATGTCTGAAATAATTTAATTATTAATTAATTAATGAATAACATTTTTCTTGTGCAAATAGGGATTGAGTGTATTTATATTAATAGATAGAGTGTGGTATGCAAATAGATAATTGATTTATTTCTTTTTTAAAAATAGCCTACCTATTTTAGGTTTTCCTTCTCAATTAATTTTCAATTGTAAATTTTATTTTTTTAAATCGATAGTTTTTTCTAATTTAAGAATAAAGCTGATGATCTTTTCAATATTTTGTTGTATATTTTTAAAATTTGAAATGTCTTATTCGATATTATTCAAATATTCATAGTGTTTGGAAAAATACCCCCTTGCCGAAATCGTTTGTCTTCGAATCACTAATGGTGAGAGGTCATTGTCTATGACTCTAGGAGACTTGTTCTCAGATGCCAAAAAGGCGAAAAAAAACCTCTTAAAGCAGAATTTAGGGGCTCTTTTTAGAGCGCTAGTCACTTGCAAGGGGTCGCGTAAGCTTTAACATAAATATCATTTGTGAGTACAAACAAACAAAAAATAAATTAGTGTCGAAAAAAATAAATCAGAAAAAGCATTTTTTTATTAAAGAAAAAGAGATAGCTCTAGCAAGAGGGTTAAAAAAACAGATAATTTATTCACCAGAAAGAAAACTGTTATGAAAAGAGAGGAGAAGATTTGTATTTCTAATGAAAAGGGGCACAGAAAAACAGAGCTTGCTCAAAACTTTCTAATAGTGAGAGTTTAAGTTACATATAAATGATAGTTTTTTTAAGAAATACAATTATTTAAAAAAAATAAATAAAAAATAATTGAGTATTTTGTTTGATGAGACAATCAAAAAACAGGAGGTTTCTATTTGAATAGAGAGACAGTCGGGCAACCTAGCCGTTGAGGGTTAGTGGAGAGGGTAAGCAGCCAGTCCTCCTATTACGTCACAATTGTATTGACTAGACGGAAATTGGGCAACGTTGTGTCGAGACTGTCTCGCCTTAAATTTGCAATAGCCAGACAGATGTTATTTCCCTATTCTTGGAAAAGGGAAAAAATTATTGCGAATAAATTATTGATTTTAGATTTATATAAGCCGCCTAGAAGTCAAAGTGGCCAAGTCCACTTATTGAATTGCTTAAAATTATTATACAAATTTGACGGTGCTCAAATTTTTAATAATTAAAATAAAATTATTTTATTATTACACTTAATCTTTGACACCACTATATAGAGATATTACATTTACATTTTATAAAATACCTTTTTGATTAGATATATTTTCTTCTCAGGAACTTCAAATTCAAGTTTAAAATTTTATAAACTAAGATATTTAAGTATAAGAGAGAATACGTAGTTATTATTTTTCCTTTTTTATTTTCTCTCCTTTATAATAAAATCCAAATTGCTCTGGACCTAATAATTTTGCCCTTTGAATAGCTCATATATGAAAATTAAATTTTTTTTTACAAGTATAAGAATACCACCATCATTGAAAATTTTTTCCAAATAAATATAAATAAATTTTTCTTCAAATTAAGGGATATCAAAAGAAAAATTCAAAATTTAAAGGGAGTAAAAAGTCATGTGTCAGAGACTCTCATGATGGTTACTCTAAAGATTGGGATTATGCTAGAGTGAGGATCCTACTTTTTTACCAAATAATCAATGATAGAAAGCTAATTTTTTTCCATAGCCTTTTTCTTTTTCCCATGATTTCAAATCTGCACTACAAATTAAAGAAGTTGCAGAGAGGAGAACAAGCTGACCTGATGCAGAACTTGACGATTGGTGAGGGTGATAAAAATCTTAGAAGAGTATCCTTGTTCGTCTGCATCTTAACCAGGAGTGAACCATTGCGTTTAGGATTTCACAATTCTTTTCTTCTAAGACACTTGGATATAACAAAAAATTCAAACTATATTCAAAGTTCATATATTAAATTATATTATATTTTGTTTAAAAAAAAATAATTATTTAATTAACTTGTATGTATTTTTTGTTTTAGGGGAACATATCAAAAATTGGCGCTCTCGATATTTTGTCCTTTTGGATGATGGGTCTTTGGTTGGATTTAAAAATCGGCCAGATGCTGCTCTATCCGATCCTCTCAACAATTTTACAGTCAAAGGATGTCAAATTATGTCAATGGACCGACCTAAACCTTACACTTTCATGATTCGAGGTCTTCAATGGGCTACTGTCATAGAACGAACATTTCATGTTGAAAGTGAAAAAGAAAGGTAATTAAAAAGAAGATTTCTTATTTTATGATTAAAATGCATTAAAAAGGTTAAAACGGCTTATAATATGCATTAGTCTATACAGTAAAAACTAACATGTTTATAATATATGCAATCAAAATAATTGTATTAAAAATTATTAAATATTAAATAAAAATTGTTTAAAGAGTTAACTTAAAACCAGAGCTGACAATTGTTTAATTTTCCTTTCCCTCCAAAATAATCTTTTTTATCCAGATAATTTTCTTTTAATCCTTATCCAGCCCCATTTTGAAATTTAAATACTAGTTCTTCATTGATTCTTTTGATCACATTGGCATAACTAGAATGAGGCAAATAGGACACAAAGAAGTTAAATGAATTTATATTTTTTTTAAAAATTGCACATTCGAAAAGATAGCTAAAAAGATAATTATCGGAAAGAGAGGGAAGGGTGACACAACTCATGTTTTTTAAAATTATTTGATGAACAAAATTTAATTTCAAAGAAAAAATATTTGTACACTTTTTTACAACAGAAAGCCCGAGAAGTTTTTTTGAATGTATTTATCTTCTAGGGAAGAATGGGTTGCTGCTATCAAAGCTGTAGCAGATCGTCTCAGTGGTTCAGAAGAAGAAATGGATACAGATCGGACTTCAGTTGATGGAGGTGCTCTTGATGAATTAAGTGCAAAATTCAGCGTACAAGGAATGAGTAGTAGTAAAACCACGGGAAAGAAGAAAGTTGTAAGTATAACTATTATTTATAACCAAATGTAGACTTTATCTTTAACCATTGCCTTTCTAATGAGACTAAACAACAAAGCCAGCTTATCAAAAGATTAAAATCTTCATATCGAAGAATAGATGCTATTTCTAGTAAAATTAAAAACTAAATTAGACATTCCTTTCTCAATATTTGAATTTATTGAATATTGAATTTATTGAAATTAACTCAGGAAGGCAAAAAACATCGAAAATTATAATATCCCACAAACTATACTTCCATTTCAGTGACCACTTAAATAGCTAACATTTATAAAAAATTTTTCTAGACTTTGGAAAATTTCGAATTCTTGAAAGTGTTAGGCAAAGGAACCTTTGGAAAAGTTATCCTTTGTCGTGAAAAAGCAACTGGACATTTATATGCAATCAAGATATTAAAAAAAGAAGTAATTATTCGAAAAGATGAAGTTGCTCATACTCTCACTGAAAATAGAGTTTTACGAAATACTTGTCATCCATTTTTGATCGTAAGTATCTTATAAATTTTTATTTATATATATAAGCTTTTTTTTAACATATTAAAGTTATTTTAGAGATCGAATTAAAAACCCTTATCATAATTCAAGGGTTATAGGTGGGTTTACTATAATTAATATAGGATTTAAACAAATATGAGAATGGATTAATGGTGATCGTGAAATCATTTATGGCCTCAACTGGCTCCCTTCTGAAAAATTTTTCTGAGTACGTCTCCTTTTAAGATAATTGTTTCCCCCTATCATAAGTTTTGAGAAACTATCAGTTTGTTTAAAAGAGAAAGGTTTCTCTCCAACCAGAGAAATACAATAAATATATATGAACAGGGATATACCAGTGGGGATTCCAGAATATGAATTGGGGGAAGATTTGTAATGTAGATTAGGGGAAAGTAGACCGAAGCTGCTGATTCAGGAAGTATACAAATAAAACAAATTTTAATATTTTTTTCTTATTGTCTTAAAATAAAAAGGACAACTCTAATTTAAGACTTCCTTTAGCCCAGTAAAATAAGGAAGATTTGTTCGAACTAATTATTAGAAAGCTAATTTTTTTATATGTAAAATGAAATTATAATAAGATTTTTCCGAAAATTCCCACACCTTTTAAGTGGGGAAAGTTATTTAAAATGGAGACCTAAGTTAGGACATCAGCTTTTTAGTTATTTCTTAATAATTTCATTAGTATTTATCATATCAGAGACATATCAAACAGTTTTTAATTAAATTCTCCACAATTTTAAATTTTTGAGAAATGACAAAAAAAAGGCATTTTTTTAAAGTTAATTTTTTTTAAATTTTAAGTTTTTCTTTAAATGACATTTTAAGCAATAAAGACCTATTAAATCCCAAAACATGTCGTTATAAGAGATTTTAATATAGTTTCATTTCAACCCTAAATTATTCAAATCTTACTAAAAATGAAATGAAATGAAAAATTCATTTTCTACCTCAAAATAGTGTGGGACCTTCAATTTGAATCTCATAGAAAAGATTCAACTCGTTGCCATGTTTGCTAATAAACAAGATTTAATTGCTAATTAAATTTTTTTTAATATTTATAAATTTGTCTTCGGGCTGATTGAGGAATAGAAAAATAGATGGTAAGAATATTTACTATTATAAAATAAAAATATGCGAACACTACAACAACAAAATTCTAGTGTAACAGAACATCATATTACTTTCTCTTACCAAGTAGGTAAGAGATTTTTTTTCTCCATTTTACACTACACTTATAATTATTTCTCTTCTTACTTAATCATCTTTTCACTTTAAAAAAACTACATGTTCTTTAAATTTATTTAAGTATTCAAAAACTTCTTTTGATATGAGTTAAAGAAATGTATAAATATAGAGATTTAAAACAAGGAGATGACCGGCTGAATGATTTAAGTAGTTGTTTTTGGATGAGTGCCAGCCAGGTTGGAATAAAGGTGCGAAAAAGAAACAAACGCTTGGTTCTTCTCCCAATTCTTTATTGTTGAGAAATACGTTGATGTTTCAGACGAATCTTCCGTCGAGTCTTTATCAGGACATGATTAAATGGAAGAGATGCTTATTACTTCCTTTTCTCTTTGAGATTAAAGTTTTACTTGTGTCCAAATGAGAAGACGGGTCCTGGGGCTTGGGAAAACTAACATGTGCCTACAGGGACCCTTTAGTAATGTGCGATAAAAATTTATTTAAACAATCATATAAATAAATAGGATTTAATGACGATTATCTCAAATTAATATTTAATGTAATTGTTTTAAATTCTAGAAGACTTTAGACATACAAGACTAATACTAAATTCTAAATTAATATGTCCAAATTATTTTCGTCTTTTATTGAGTTTTCTCTTTTTCCCTATTGTTTCCATAATTTATTTTAAAGAATAAATTTATTATATTTTAAAATCCCTATTTTTCTTTGTTTTCAGTCACTAAAGTACTCGTTCCAAACTGCAGATCGACTTTGTTTCGTTATGGAATATGTTAATGGCGGTGAACTTTTTTTTCACCTCTCTCGAGAGAGGGTATTTTCTGAAGAACGAACTCGTTTTTATGGAGCAGAAATCATTTCAGCACTTAGTTATTTACATAGTGTAGGCATTATATATCGTGATCTTAAGGTAATTATTGTCATACACCTTTAAAAGAATATATTTTAATAATAGAATGTATCCAGAAAAATAACTGGTTTTAATTAATTTAAACAAGTGTTTAATACAAAATTAAAGAATATCTAAATATTTTCCTCATGGTACCATAGTACCGTATGGCGTTATCGAAGTGTATATGCAACTGACATTGTCATAGAGAAGGGAAAATTTTCCCAGGAGAGGCAACAAATATTAAATGTCCAATCAAGAAAAATACCACATGACAGTTTCCCGCAGCTTTATTTTTATTCACCTAAATTAATTTTTAATTTTTAAATAATATCCCTAACTTCACCAAGACAGCCTCTGCAGATCCAGCAATTTACGAATTTGTTAAATCTTATCTAGATTTTATTATTTTTATAATAATAGAGCTCTACAGTTTAACAGCACTGATTTTTTTAAACATTTTCATATAAATAGAAAGATAAATAGAATAAGCGAATTGTTTATTGATTTTAAAAATTGTTTGTTTAAAAGTTGTTAATCTTAAGATATTTTATAAATCACTATTAAGATTGATTTTTATTTTATTTTTTTAGCTAGAAAATTTGCTCCTCGATAAAGATGGTCATATCAAAATCGCTGATTTTGGTCTCTGCAAAGAAGATATAACATATGGTCAAACGACAAAAACATTTTGTGGCACCCCTGAATACCTTGCACCAGAAGTACTTGAAGACAACGATTATGGTCGAGCAGTCGATTGGTGGGGTATTGGTGTAGTCATGTATGAGATGATGTGTGGCCGCCTTCCTTTCTACAACCGAGATCATGATGTCCTTTTTACACTCATCCTAATGGAAGAAGTATGTATCTATCATCAATATATTCAGTGCTTTTTTAAAAAACTATTTGACTAGCTGCCACCATTTATGATTTTTTTTCCAATTTTGACTTAACGGGCATACCTCCAGAAAAAATGCCTATATTTAAAATGCTATTTGTATTTAGCATACACTTTCTCCGACTCGTTCAATTATTCCTAACTCCCCAGATATAATAATATTTTGATCGGCATGCGATCCTAATTCGCTTAGGTTCTAACGCCTCCATTAAGAAAGGATATATTCGTTAGGGCACAGAAATCGCAGGCTTTCTTTCGTATCGACAGGATAATTATAAAAAAACCTAAGTTTTCTTATAACACATTCTATTTTTAGGTAAAATTTCCTAAGACGATCTCATCCGAAGCTAAGTCAATGTTGGCGGGGCTTCTAGTAAAAGATCCTAATAGACGTTTAGGAGGAGGACCTGACGATGCTAAAGAAATTATGAATCACCCCTTTTTTAGTTCCATTAATTGGAGTGATTTGGAACTTAAAAAGGTAAGATAATTTTAGATAAATATCAATAGTTTTGTATAGAAAATATATTAATTTTTTTTTTTTCCTACAGATTCCTCCTCCGTTTAAACCTCAAGTTTCTTCTGACATCGATACCCGATATTTCGATAGTGAATTCACTGGTGAATCCGTAGAATTAACTCCGCCTGATCAAGGCGGGCCACTAAACAGCATAGTAGAAGAACTCGAACAAAATCAACCTTATTTTCCTCAGTTTAGCTATCAAGACTTAAGTTCTACCCTCGCTTCAAGTACAACTATTAGCAACTCATCTCTCGCTCATAGCGCTACAATGCATTAAGTAATTATACTGCTTTTAATTCTTTTATTTATAATATATTTTATATTTATATATTTTTATATTATATAATATATTTTATATTATATTATAGTTATTCCTTGAGTTCATGCTATAATAATTGACGGATAAGGCTGGAAAGGGAGGAAAGTCCAAATCTTAAAAGTTTTTTAGACACCTCTTTTTTTTTTGGAGTTATTATTGTGAAGAGAACTCTGAAGAGACCTCATATATATAGAAAATCATATTTTTGCCCCAATTTACAATTTTAATTAATTCATTAATACGAGGGGAGGGGGGCTTTTGGAATTCGAACCCATGATCTCCCATGGATGTTTAAAAGTTAAAAAATCGCGAAATTGATTTTATCTAAATTTTTGGATTAAGAATTTATTTTTAGTTCTCAAAAATTATTTTTATATTAATTTAAATCATTTTAAGGACTACCTCAGGTATTTTATATTGTTGGGATCATGAGTGGAGACTCTGTAAACCAGCACACCGATTCTCCACTGGCCGAATCCACCCCAATATTGCAGCCAGGATTCTTGTTTGGAAGGAGGGGAAAGGAGGGGGGAACTAAATAAAAATTTTTCTTGTGGCTTTTGGTTTTTAGAGAGAGAAAGATGTAAATTCTGTTTTTTCATGTTTTTTTTATTTTTGCAATTTTTTTTCTTTAAAAATGGGCGGGGTCCCCTGAATACCAGTAATTCGATCAATCAAAATAACTCACAAATTAATTTATGTAGGCTGTTTTATGGTTAGACTAGAACTTTATGAATGAAAAACAGCTCCTTTTTCGGTCCTTACATTAATGCAAATATTTTGTGCATCTTAGAATATATTATATTAGTTATCTATACTAATTTTGATCGAATTATTTAATACATCTTTCTCATACATATTACTGATTTAATTATTCATTTTTTTTCAGTGAACTTCAATCCAAAAACGTCGCAGCTTTATATTTTTCTTTTAATACATCGGATTGATGATTAGTTTTTGTGTTAAAAAGTGAAGTGGTTGGATTCAGTGAAAATCCCCAATAAAAAAAAAGGTGAAGTAAAAAAATACTTTAAAACTAAATGTGTGCCCTTAAAAGTCAGCTGCAATAATTAATCATATTAAAAAAGAACAAACTTAAGTTTTTAATATTAAAAAAAATAATGATATTTTACATTAAATACAAGAAGTATAAAATTGATTAATTGAAGATTGAAGAAAACTTTTTGAATGACACTGCCTGAGGCTGGCTAAGTAAAACCCCAATGAATCATTAAAAAAAAAACTGATTGTATTTTTACAGAATTTCTTAAAATTAATTCTTCAATAATAAAATAGTCTTTCTACTTCATCTGCAAATTGGATTGGCCTTAAGCCTGATTACCTAGATTTTTTGAATGGTATCTCTTTGCCCAGGAATAAAATATTTATTTCATTTTAGGAAAAAAAGGGCACATATAGAAATAACAAATAAATTTTACTAGCTTCTAAAAATTGGCATGGTTTGAAAAATATTTCAGAAAAAATAATGATAATATCGTGATTTAATTTTTTCTAGTTTATAAAAAAAATTAATTTAATTTTTTATTGAAGACTTACTTAAAATTTGTAATTTAATTTTCAAATAATATCCTTGTATATTTCTTTTTTAAGTTCCCTAAGTTTTCTTTAATATTTATAATACATTTTTATCCCACTTATATATTTTTATTCTGGGAAATGTCCCGATAATAGGATGATATATCAAATTTTATATACAATAACTTATTTTTTATTAGTAAATAAGATTTTTTTAAAGGAGGCTAATGGAGGATTTCTTTCTTCAATGAAAATATGAATGCAAATAATTGCTCAAGAAACTTTTAGAGAAGTCACATTTATAGATTGTTTATTTTAATTTTACTTTTTATCATTTAATTCAGGAGTTCTCAAAGTGTGCACCGTGGCGTTCTGGGGCGGCTTATTTTGTTTTAGAGGCACTGCATTTTTTAACAAAAAGTAAATTAATTTTTATTGCTGCAAGAAATCAAAGCTTGGCAAATTATTGAATTTTACATTATAATATTAGGGTTCATTTAAAAATTACCCAAATTTTCATTAACGTCCCTGAAAAAATATTATCATCTCGTCGGGGCCCCGTAAAGTTTGGGTCTGTTCTTTAATAGGCCTAACTCATAAGAGCGGGAGGTGCAAATTCCAAAAGGGGCGTCCTCAATTTGTATTCATTTATTTTAAAAGAACATTAGATGTATGTTTAGAGTAACTTATTGACTTAAATTTTTTAATTATTTATTATAATGTATAATTATTTCAAAATAAAATATAAATAAATTTGAAATAGTTGTTTCTCAACAACTATAATGAGGAATTTATTCTCTAAATCCTAATTGTATGATTATCTATTTTTGAAAATCTGAGATGTCTTTAAAAACAATAAAATAATTAGATATATATGGGGGAGAAATTTATTTCTGAGCAGCGTGAGACATGTTCTCTAAGAAGAATTAAACTAAATCTGCAAATTTTATAAAAATATTTTTTTTTTAAAAAGCATACTTTGGTGCGCCTGTCCTTCCAAATGACGCCATTCAGTTTCTGATGCAAACTCTATAAATATATAAATAAATTTTTTAAGGAAATTTTATAAATATAAATTGTAATGTCAAATTTTTTATATAATTATCGAGGATATTATTCTTCATTTAAAATATATTAAAATTGAATTAGACCTTCTCCCTTGACCAGAGTCTTGCTTTACGTTACAAATATGGGTCGCTCCCGTCCTGAGCGATAAAAAATTATTTAAATTTTATTGGTTACCAATTCATTTAAATAAATATGGACAGAGTCTAAATGGTCTCAGATGCCGAAAAAGACTTTAAATTAATTCTAAAAAATGGAGTTGTGGATTATTTTATGATAATATTGTATAATTTATTTTGCATATATAGCACCTTTTAATTTCTCATTTTATTTTATGACAAACTAATATTTAATAAAGTACTTTTTTAATTTTAATTATTCGCTCAATATAAGAGAAATAAAGCTTACAAAGCCAGTAATTTTGAATTATTATTTACATAATTTTTTTGTTACATATGGCCTATTTTAAGGATTTTGTTAATATCTCAAATAAATTATGATGATATGTGATATCATCTATAAATAAATAATGCACATAATTATCATGATGACGTCTTTTATTATCTTATTTTAAAACACTCTCTATAAGTAGAGGTAATTTTAAATCTGAAATATGAATATATGTGAATCAAATTCAAACCATCTTAATTTTTAAGAATTTATTACAACATTATTTTTCAAAGAAAATTTACTATTTATCTACATAATTTAACCTTTTTGTTATTTTATAAATTGTAGGTAGATATATCTAAAACTGGCATAAATAAAAAAAATTCATTTTTCAACTTTTCCTCTATTTACAACCCAAATATGCTCTATTTATTATGACAGAAAAGTGTGGCTTACTAATTCTAAGCATGTTAGGACAAACTTCTTCTCTAGATCTTGGCTATTCTCCTGCGACCGATTATTATTTATAAATTCTTTATAATCGTCTCAATCAACAACCGAAACATCATTGGTTAGAAAATCTGATCAAATATTGTCTCCGTTAACCTTTAAATACTATAAAAATTTATATGATAAATAAAAAAAATTCTTTTGAAATATGCCAATTTATTTTATAAAAATCATTTATTTTTTTGGAAAAAGTCACAAATCAAAACCATTAGGTAAAAGAAATAATTAGAGACAATTTTCAGGCCTTTATTAAAAAAAAATCTCCCCCTGTTTCGGAGAACCGTCTCCTTTTTCAGGACTAGTAGACTATTAAAATAGATATCGTTCCATACATTTCGTCATCATTAAAAATTGTGTCCAATCCACTTGGGTATTTAAACAAAGGCATTGAACGGTCTTCGAACTGTTTAATAACTGATTTTTTTTTAACAAAGGCCTGAAAATTTGCGTTGTGTCAGCTATATCTAGCGTACTTCAACACTCTTTACAGGCCCTCTTCAAGGTGTGCAATGATGGTGACCAAGTCTCGTCTTAGATCACTTTCCTCACACGAATTTGAAGAGGGTCAGGATGATGAATGCTAAAGATATCTTTCATTTTACGTAGACTACATATGGCTCTGACATTGCAATAAAAATTTCCACTATGCAGATAAAAATTCATAGTTAGGTAAAAACTTTAGAAAAAAGACAATTTTTTTTCTACTTTGAAATAATGCTGTTTTGAAAAAAATTAAAAATTAATAAAAGTTGGTTTAAATTTGATTTTCCTGTTGTAATAAAATAATTTTGCCAAATAAAGAAATTATATTAATCTACTAAACCGATATAGTGAAACAAGAAATCCTTTTCTTTATTATTATTATTATTATTATTATTTTAAACTTTTTTTATTAAATAGAGTTGTTATTTTAATAGATCTCTAACTTATTTTATAAATAATTTAAAAAAATGATATAATATATAATTATATATTTTTTTTAATAATAACAACAGAGTGCGAAAAAAAATCAAGTGGGATATTTATTGTTATTTATACTTAAGAGGATTTCTCAAGTAAAATTTAGAGGAGTTAGGATCTCCAAACCCTACCTAAATTAATTTTTTTTTATTAAAAAAAATTCATAAGGAAAATATATATTTAAATATATATTATATATAATATAATAATTTGTAATTTCTAGTATATATATATATATACATGTATATAATGCCTCTTGAGAAATTAACCTATATAAGTTATTCATTCAGGAGAATAAATATCTAACAAATTATTAGAAAATATTTTTCATATTACTTTTTTCTTTGTCATTTTTTTTTTATAGAAAAGAAATTTAAATTTATAAAATTTTGATAGTGATTGCTGATGAATTAATTTTAATAATAATTAAAAATCACTACTTATTACTTGAATTAATCCTGGTAGGATTCTTGACCGCAACAATTACCCTCGAATCAGACCAGAGTGACCCTTCATCTTCTAGGTGACCAATTGATTAGAGGGTGGGGCGGAGTTAGGTCACCGATCAGGCACATCTCCCTCCTAATATGTAATCTTTATTATCAAAAAATTATTATATATTTTAAAAGGCGATATTTCGGAAATTTTAATACCTTCAAAAAACATCAGACATGTGGTAAAAATCTGAAAATATCTCGTTTAAAATATTTTTTGATAAAAGATTTGGCAGACTTCAATTGGTTCACTATTTTTTTCCAAATTGAATTTTCGTTTGAACATTTTTCTCAAAAAACCTTTCTGATGTGGAGCTCTCTGCAAACGGTGTAAGACCAAAAGATCGATTGGTCACGGGTGATCCTGTATATTACATGTACTTTATCTCTTCAATTATACGTATGAGGGATGTTTGGGATTGTGGTTTCTTCAGAGATTATAATGAATTATAATTCGATTTCCTTTTCCAATTATTTGTTATTTTTTGCTTATTTTTAATAACAATACCAAAAGAAAGAAATATGAAAAACTTTTCATAATGATTATATTAATATTTTAAGACCTTCTATATATGTTTAAGTACATTGATCAATATCACGCTCCTTTTTTTTTTATTAAAATCAGCTCTAATGAATCTGGCCTAGAGAGGAAGTAAGAAAGACCCCTTTAAATTCCAGGATTAGCTTACTCTTTC
Source organism: Anisolabis maritima (assembly GCA_010014785.2). Classification (NCBI taxonomy): domain Eukaryota; kingdom Metazoa; phylum Arthropoda; class Insecta; order Dermaptera; family Anisolabididae; genus Anisolabis; species Anisolabis maritima. The sequence continues at coordinate 39,958 of JAAAKE020118239.1, read as the reverse complement.
TTAACATCGCCTGAAAAGAACACAAACATTACAAATTTTAGCATCTCATAAATTTTATTTGAACTTGATTCCTTTTTGTTTAAAAAAAAGATCGAACCAAAATTTGTTTGAGAATCGTGTATAAAAAAGTACTTTGTACGGCTCCTGGTCATTTCAATATAATAAAATTAAATAAATATGGAAGGGGAACAATGTTCCCTAAAATTTAGAAAATATCCTAAAATCGCAAAATTAAATAAATTAATAAATAAAAGGGTAGCAACGATTTGCGCCCTCAAATTTGGTGGTTCTAATATTAAGATAATCATTGCAAAAAAAAAAGAAAACATCCAAGAAACAATAAATAGAATAGTAACATTGAAATGTATATTTATATTCATATATTACAAATTATTTTATTTGTAAATATCGTACCCACACACACACACACATATATATATATATATATATATATATATGTATAGGAATTGGCGAATGACTTATCTAATATATTAATATTAAAAATGTAATTAATAGGTTCAAGGATGCTTAAGGGGTACCTGAGACTCCAAATATTTAAATAAAATTTATAAATCTAGAAAAATGAGCAGAAGAAAAAAATAACTAGACAAATAATAAAAATCCTGTTTTTATTTATATTCTTAGTTAATATTATTATGTAAATAGAAATGTAGATGATTATTCGAAGCTCCGCTTCGCCAAATGTCGTTTTTTTTTTTGTGAACTGATTAATTATTAATCTTATTTCCAATTATAATATGTAAATCTATTTTTATAAACCTGTTTCATATTATGAATAACAATATTTAGAAAATTTATTATAAAGGAGCTACATAAAAAAAACATCACTTTTCTTCTCTCTGATGACCTCATTTAATTATACACTGACTATTATTAAATAATATCACTACTATTCTTTTGTTAATTTTATTTTTAACATTTTAAAATATTATTAGACATATGATTCACAATGCAATGTAAATTGACCTCTGGGACGCAATAAAAATATTATTTGGATAGATTGAGAGTTATTCAAATATACAACTTGTAGCTAAATATTTCCGTCCTTGTAAAAGATGTCTGGATATTGTACTAATATTTAAAAGGTTCTTCTTTTCTGATGGCTGTAGTTGATTTTAGAGAGAGGATTCCTGGCTGAGAAATAAAAACAATTGTTTTCTTTTCCGACGTTTCAAAGCCTGTCACGTTTTTATTTCTCAACTGGCTGCACACTAGAATCCCATCCCTGATTAAAATTTAATAAAGAGGAATCCAAATAAAAGACAATCCTCGGCCCGATATATTTTATTTTTTTACTTTAGTTTACGTTTCAGGGACTATTCACCAACATCAGGACCCAGACCATTAAAATAAGATTATAAATACTGCAAAATCATGATATACATATGCAACTAATATGCAGTATCTATATTGTGATTTTGCAATATTTATAACGATTGTAGGAAGCACCAACGCTATTTTAACGACCTGAGTCCTGATGGGTAGCATATAAGTATAATTCCCGAAACGTAGATTAAGGCAAAAAATGAAATATATCGGGCCGATGATTGTCTTTTATTTGGATTGCTCTATGTTTATTTCCCGGCCTTCCTCCTAAATTTTTTTTCTAAAATTTAATAGGGTTTTTTCTTCAAATTTTTTAATAGGTTCTTTCAGACTGGTTTGAAATCATGCCACCCAAGAAAACTAATATAAGAGTCATTTAAGAAACCTCACTTTAAATGGTTAAATGACATCAGGGACCACACTGAAAGAAATATATATATAAAATTTTTTTGTCTTTTCGGCATCTTGTGCCATATAAAAACTAAACCATTTTATTTATTGTTTTATGATACTTGTTATCCAGGCATATTTTTTTATACCAATTGGTATCCAGTTGGTTTAAATAAATTTTCATACGATTGCGTGGGATCCGAACTCATACCCCTGAAAGTTATCAATACAATATCTTTAACCTCTCGGCAACGGGGTGTGAGCGCAAAAGGATATTATAAAAAGGAAAGAAATAATTAATTAAAAATCTTATGCATTATTCCTCACAAAATTTTTTTTTTAAAGTTAAATTCTAGCGGTATTGTGTACGAAACAATCGATCGGTGAGAGAAGAGAAGGGAGCTGAATGGTTGCCGCGCGGGTGGCGCCATCACAACGCGCCAATGCGAATTGTCGCCAGTTGGCCGACGACGAGTTGATACCACCAACACCAACACCAAAACCACTAGCACCGCCACCGACACACGACAACCCATCGTTTAACACTCGATGGCTAAATGGCTTTCATCCTCTAACAAAACGATCATTCTGAGAAGACGAACTCGCTCATAGTTCGTCCTCTCCTCTCTCTTGTGATGATGTTTTAACCTAAGAGTCCAAGTGGCCCGATTGTGGCCCACATCTCACTCTCTCATTCATCAATAAATAACCCCTTTCAAGCCTTTTACGACCACGACGACGAGGACGAGGTCGGCAACATGAGCTCATCATCATCTTCATCACAAGATTCCACCAATTAATCCAGGTTAGATATTTCTTCTTTTTTTTTTTTTCTTTTTTTAATAATCAATATTTTTTTGTTTATAACGATAAGTTCAGTTAACCCTCTATCCTCTTGACCCTCTTCTCATTTTACCAATTCCCCCTCTCTTTTTTTAATTATACTGTCCAATTTTTTATATTACTATTAAATCTGATCATTATATATATAATTAACTCAAAAAAAGGTATAAAAAATAATCCAATTGAATAAAAGTTATTATAAAAATAATAACTTTAGTAATATTATAAACTCAAAAGTGGTTAATTTTACTCGTAATAAAGTTTATAAAATAATTTAGAGTCAGGCAAGTGACCTCTAAAAAATAGGTAACTATTTAAAAATCATAGAGCTAAAAGAAAACTTATTTTATTCTAATTTTATTATATCCTATTTTATAGTAGATATATTATCCCATTATAAAAAAATTAATATTGCTATATTATTCGATACAAAATAATAAATAAAATTAAGCAAATAATCTTTTTTGATATGTCTGATTTAAAAAAACTTTGGGGCTTAAAAATCTTATTTCCTAATTTTATTGCATAACTATTAACCTACTATAAATTAAATAGAATAATAACCTTCATTCAAAAATTATAAAACTTATAATATTCTAATTAACACATCTAAATGACCTCGTCGCATAATTTTAACATGAAAAACACATTTATATTAGCCAAAAGTTTATTATACGTAATTTTAAACTATACTGGGGGGAGGAGGCAAAGGAGGTAATTACCTCATGATTTTTTTTCAATTTTGTCTTTTTTCGGCGCCATTTAGACTACAAACTGTACAATTATATTGCGACTCCGTGATTTTAGGCTGATTCAAATTAGCAAATTAGCATTAATAAATAACTCCTGAATCTTTGTTAAAATTTGATAATGATTATAGAATTGGATTTTCCTATATAGGCTACATTATTTAAACTAGATCGCCATCGACGGTCCATCACAGAAGGCAAGGGCGATTCAAACCATCGACCCCCCCTCCCCTCCTAAAATGAACAATTTTTTGTAAATTTATATATATTTGCATGAAATTATACAACACTCGTTTTTCTGTATATAATTTTAATATTAAATATCGATTGGTTCTGACGTGTGTTCATTGTTATTTATCAATATGATATTATGTATTGTATATCAACAAATATCTTAATTACCTTAGGAGCCAAAAAAGACTATAAATTAAAAAATAATTAAAAAAAAAAATCAACAAATATATATAAATTATATTCATTCCTCCACCCCCACCCCCCCCCCCCCACCACCCCACCCCCACCACCCACACCAACCTAATTCTTCAAACTCATACAATTATAATTTTATTTTA
>JAAAKE020118239.1:0-36047 GCA_010014785.2 Anisolabis maritima | reverse complement strand
TGTATTTTAAAAAAAAAAAAATCTTAATTACCTTAGGAAACAAAAAAAAATAAAAAAAAAAAAAAAATTAAAAAAAAAAATCCACAAAAAAATAAAAATTAAATTCATTCCCCCCCCCCCCCCCTCCTCCAAGATTTAAAGCTGGATACTCCAGTGACCTATACTATTATAAATAGAATATATCATTATGGCTTTATATTCATTGGAAAATAAAATAGAGCCACCAGGCACGGACCAAGTAACTTGACCCTTTACATTTGATGACCTCATATTTGAAAAACTGCTAACTTCTACTAGTGAATTTATTCCAATAATAACATTCAGGAGCCACCTCATCTCAAAGAAATCTAATCAACAAAAATAAAAAATTTTAAACCTTTCAAAAATAATAATCACTAGTTTTGTAATTTGGGAGGCCGAATAGTGGCGTTCATGTAGATATCTCTGGTACATCAAGAAGAAAAATAACTGTATTCTAGTAATGCCAATATTGTAATATTTTATTTTACATAAATAATTTAAATAACTAATGGTCTTTTCGATTCATTGCCCTAGAACGAATCATGCATGCGCAATTGTTAAAGGAGATTAACTGGGACTTTTTGATTCGTTCCCTTATAGCGAAAGCAATAAATGGAAAACACCATAATATACATATGGCGTAGTTACTTTTCTTAGATAGAGAAGAGGCCTTTAAAATATTCTTATTTTTAAACTAAGAATCCCATATCGGAATTTAGAAGAGAGTTTGTCCCTCTAACAAATACCAATTGAAGTAACGCTTCAGACCTCAATTCATTGGCGTAGAATGGGATTAATATTTGAAAGGGCATTCAAATGGAATTTCTTTCTTCAATAATGGGGATTTTAGTTTTTAATAAAATTTTTTTTAGAACGGGCTATTTTATCTTCTCAAAATTTCATTTTTTTAATGAGACCTTCCTCATTTTCATTTTCATTTGACATTTTTTAATGGATTTGAGGTGATCACCAATTAATTAATACGATTATTTTAACCTTGAATTAATCAAAACAATTACATTTTAACGATTTTTTTTCTGACGAATGCAATTATTTTTATTTTTTTAATTGTTACATTCCAAACATTTTATTTCTTAATTTGATATTGTATAAATGCTTCAAGTGCAAAGGACTTAAGATTTCATTAGCTGACAGGAATTTAATTAAAAAAGATCAATTTATTGGGAATTTGAAGATAAATATCCAACTAATCTTAGATAAAATTTACGCAAATTTTTCATTTTTAAAATAACAGAATGAGGGACTGTTGGAGGGGAGGGAGGTTTACCTGCAGTATCAACCAATTCTAAATGGACACGAGGTGATCAACCCTCTCTCTGAAATGGTCACTAAATATTAATATTAAATTTCATACCAAGAATTTCTTGGATTGAACCTAACTGCGAGAAATTTTTCGGAGTACATCCTAAGAAGGATTGTTCAAAATTAAATCCCTTCGCCCGGAAAAAACTCCAAAGGCCCCTGCGTTTTATTTATTTAAAGGTTAAAAGTTATTACCGCCGGGACTTTCTACACGGCCCTGATTTCAATAACATTTTAAGGAAAAAACAGACTTTACTTTAATAAGCATTATTAAAATTTTAATTCATTTAAAATATATTTTTTATTTAATTTTATTTTATTAACACTTTTATATTCATTAAATGATCTTGATAAGTACATGTCTCATGTTTTAAAAGCTCTGGTCAAATACTACTCCAACGATGTTAGGAGCTACGCCACTGTAAAATATCACAAAACGAGACCTATGAGGCCTAAGGGTCCAAACACCGGAAATCGTAAAATTTACATTTTTTTACCGGAAATTTCAAGCGACAAAAAATAAAATATGGCCCCTATCGAAAAATTTTTGCGGATAGATGAAAAAACTTCTTCATAACCTCATTTTCTCTCTGTTTTATTTAGAAATTTTTATATTACATTTTTAAAATTTCAAAATTTTTCTTTTATTTACTGATGAATAAACCTTTTGTTTATAGGGGAATTAAACATTTCCACCTTAATCTTTAATTTATTAAATACTTTTTTTTTTTAAATAATTTATTAGCTGGAAAATTTAACATAGCAATAAACATTATTATTCAATCAATGCTTGGTTTTTATATATACAAACTTTTGATACATGTTTTTCGTTTTGTCTTTTTTTAGAGCATTAATTATCCTCCTTATCTTTTTTTTTTTTTATTAGAACAATAAAAAAAGACATGAATCAATTATCCAAGGTTAGAATTGAATATTTAACAAGACAAATCAGACTTAGTTTATATAACATTATTACCTCTCTGCAAAAATAATTTATTATTATGAAAATACGTGTTACTTATTAAAAAAATCCCATTATGGATTCGCTAATTCTAAAAATTTAAAACGTGACCCTTTCATGCTTAAATAAAAAATTGTAATTTTTTCTTCTATCCATATCTACCTTATTTTTAAAAAAATATACATTCCTATCCCCTCCTCCTAAAGAGGTGTCTTGCTTTCCATCCCCTTTTAGGAGCTATATTTTCAGTTTTTTCTTACCGAAAAACATCTAATTAATTAAATCTGGTATATAGAAGATTTGAGTAAAATACACACTTGTTGCATTATAATTGGAATAAAGCGCTAATTCAATAAATTCAAAAAATGGACAATGTTCCGCCATATGTTTCTAGAGAGGGGGAGGGGAGGGGACAGAAACCGGCAAGAAGGGGGAACAAGATCCCTAAATACAGTTACGAGCATTTAAATATAATAAGCATTCTGGAGAGCAATGTCTTTTCGGTTCAGAACTTAGAAACCAAAAATCTGACCTGTATTTAAGTAGATAAATTATTAGGCGTGAAATGAAAAAATAACCTACGTAAAAGTTAAAATTACTTTTACATTTTTCAAGAATAAAATTTTTGAAATACGGTAGAAACTCGATTTCTTGGAACTCTACATCTGAATCCTCAATTATCCGGACCCGAGAAGCTGAGATTTTTTTTCTTATTTTTGTTCAATTTCTTTAAATTTGCATTTATTTAGCACCCTTGTTACCATTTATGTCCGGGCAATTGAGGTTCTAGTGTATTATGAAAAAAAAAAATTGTTTAAAAACTTTTAAAATAAAATATATTATATATTCAAAAATATTGGATTATTCATTTTTATTAATTATTAATAGATCATTTTCAATAAATATCACTAGGTCGGGCAAAGTTATTCACAAGCCGGGTATGAAATTTTGAAGCGCTATTTGAATATTTCAGAAATTACTGGACCAAAATCTTGAAACTAAAAAAATTCCAAATTTATTATGGTATGATTAAAAAGACATAAAGAGAATATATTTGGGTTGTATCTTGGTTAAGGAATAACAAAAATAACTCCAAAACCAATAACAAGACCTTTCAATAATCTCTAGAATCTCTCCATCCGTAAAGGAGCAACCAAGTTTCTGATTTTTAAAATTGAATAATGACTAAATATATATAGTTTTAATTTCAGTTAAACAACAAGCGTTTTGCTTTAAGATAATAAAAGGCCAAACCAAGGTTCTTTCATAAGCATCATAATTAGTTTACACATGTTAATTAAAATATTTTTTAAACCAAATATAAGAGCTGCTTTATTTGCTATTTAAATCAATTCTCTCTTCAACATACTTAAATATAAAAAAAATAAATATTTATAATTATCTTAGCCTAAATCTTTATATCAAGCAATTATTTTCCTTATAACATTTATTCCCTCTACCTCTATAAAGTTTGAATAATAAATCATTTCAACATTATATGATCGAGGTGACCCTTAAATTAAATTTATAATTAAATCAATATTCATGTCTTTTAATTTTAGTGCGGTTAAAATTATATGGAACCTGCATTATTAACATTAAATTATTTGGAATTTTTTGGCAACTCCACTTAACTATAGAATTTTATCTAATAGTAGTAGTAGAGAACGAGCCTTTGAAAATTCAAAGTGTTGATAATAACTCTAAGGCTAGAGCCGAATTTGAAATTTTGAGAAAAAAAAATGTCTGCATAGTTTAGGATTAACCCAACAACAATGCATCGATGAATTTTGGCGATGAAGCACCATCAAGGACTATTGATATCGATGGTTTGCCGACTTCAATCGTAGCCGTAGTTCAGTTAAGGACGAATTCATGAAGGTCGTCCAAAATCGGTTGATGTTCCGGAAAACATTAATGCTGAACTGATTCTGCAAGATCGTCATGTGACTTATCGTGAGATTGAGGTATCCTTGGGCATACATTCAATATTGCATGAACATTTGGCCGTCAAAAAGATTTGTTTTTGATCTCAAATCCCAAAATATAAAAGGCAACCCTCGTAGTAGCCACTTGATTTTAAATAAATTTTCATCGAACTTCCGAACTCACATTCCTAAAAAATTTTTGAGCGTATCGTTGTTCTTATTCCCAAGAATCTGAGTCGGCATATTAAAGTAAATAAGACTAAGAGTGGAAGCAAGCCGGCCCGTCTCCCATCCCATGCTTGATTGGATGGTATGGGGAAAGGGTCGACATAAAGGAAACAAAAAATGCCGGTCTTAGCTTGGGTAACTCGTGGTCGCCATTCCTGTACCTGCCAGGAGTGAGCCCCCGAATGTTTTTCATAAAATTTAATATAAATGATCATTTAGAAACACTCAGCAATGGATCTTTAAGAGAATTTTGTATACTTTTTTCTTTGACATTTTGGGCTATATAAATTTTAAACAATTATATTTTTAATTATGATATTATAATATTAAAGATATATAGATATAGATTATATTTATTTATATTTCTTTATTGGTGTCCTCATTGAACTAAATAAATTTTCATCTGCCAAAAAGAACAGCCTCCAAGATATTTGTTCACAAGCAAGGCCAAGCGCTACTTTATCTTGGATGGGTGGTCCCGAGAAACAAGAGCATTAACGGCCACTTAATTAATAATGATGTATATTTAAAAGGAAAAATTGCCTCGGCTGTCCAAATTGAATCAAAAATTGATTTTAAGGAAATCTGGCTGGGAACAAATTTGTTATTAATATTTATTTATAAAATTTGAATATTAGCACTGTATTATTTTTTCAATTCACATTTGTCAGAGTGTAAATTTTTTATAATTCTCAATAGAAATTACATTATATTTTTATTTTATGTTCAATATTTGCCTTGTTTATAACGTTATTATAGATAACCAGATCATAGTGGTGTTTGCCTATTTTCAGGCGTTACCTAGATTCGTTTTTGCCTCTGCAAGAGAAAAAGAAAATGCACTTCCGTACCACGTTGTACCAAATACCCGGGAAAAGTCCTAGATCGTTTTACCGGTTTTTACCTAGGTATCTCAATATAAGGCTTATTTTCCCATGGATAGTTTCGGCATCGGAGGCCATTTAGACTTTTAAATGATTCATGTATATAGATATTATGAAATAGATTATCCAGGTATATTTATATCAATTGGTATTCAATTGATTTTAATAAATTTTAATCGGCTGCCTGAGATCTGAATCCACATCCCTTAGCTTTGAAGATTATTAATATTGACCACGTCACTTATCTATAGCCCCCAGTAAATTTCAAAAAAATATAAAATATGAGTTTCATAAGTCATTATAAATTCATAACATCAATCGATTAATAAGAAGTGATATTTTTCATGACAATTTCAAAATATCTATCAACTTTAGCAAATACAAAATTTGTTTATTCGTTATTTTGAACAACTTTTGTTTGAAAAAGTTTTATATTTTTTATATCTTTTCCACATATTTAGAACATTGTTTATATAGTATTTGGCATCGAATTATATTAATAATTTAACTCAGAAACTAAACTGATCCAGGTTTTTTTTTTAAGTTAGACTCTATAATTTTGTTGCATATAGGAAAATTTTTGAATTCCACCAAGTTATAATTGATAATAGTTTATATATCCAGCAAGCATGGAACATAAACATTAAATATTTCACTAGATTTAGGAAAAAAATTTTTAATGCTTCTGCCTATTTTCTTTTTCAACTATATAGGAGGAATTTATTGTATTAAAAAAAAAAAAATGATGCAGTATAAAAAGATGCTCTTTCTTCCTTTAAAATTATTTAATTATAACTGCTCGTTCAATACAATAAGAGGACTTTTATGTTATATATTCAAATAGAATTTATTAACATGTCTGTGCTTGATCTTTTCTTGTCTTTTATATAAATTATATAATATGATTTTTTTTTGGCCACTTGGTAAGAATAGAATAGCATTATGTTATGTCTTTTGTTTCTTTTTTATTAGAAACTATAAAATATTGCAAATAAAAAATATTATCAATTTTATTTAAATTAAAATAAAAAAATGGTTTTTTCTCTCCTTTCATTAAAATATTAATCAAATAATTTAAATACATTTTTAAAAGTCATGATTTATTCCCAACGGATGGATAGAAACTCCCAAAGGATCAATGGAATTTTAAAAGGGGCAATGAAACCATTTAGGGTTATCTGCAGGCCGATGAGAAGCCAAACTTTTTTAGATAATTTCCACATTACAGTGGTACCTCGACTTACGAAATTCGTTCCGCGGATGTAAACTCGAAAATTTCGTATCTTGAAACCCAATTTGCCATATAATCTTTTGGGAAATCGGTGAACGCGCAGAACCGTACAAACGGCCTTAGCCAACGCATGCCATACCGAGGAGTGATACACTGAGGTAAACAACGGTTTTCGTCAAATAAATTGTAAATAAAGTTTTATTGAAGAAAACCGCGGTTCGTATCTCAAGAATAAGTTCTTATCTAGAGGTTCAAATGGGATATCAAAAAAGTTCATATCTCGAAAAGATTGTATGTAGAGCGCTTCGTAAGTCGAGGTACCACTGTATTTCATATGACAAGTAAACCTATGAAGGGGCAAGTGGATATTTGTAGATATTATAAAAAAATTTTAAACAAACGTAATTCAACAATGAAGAGAACGATTCTGTATATGTATATTATTTAGCTAAAATTGAAAGGCACCTGTTAAATACGCCTTTGGATTAAGAAAAATAAGATTTTAAATTTTGCTCTTAACTATCCAACTACTGTTACCTTTTATCTTAAATAAAAATTATATTCTTAAAATCAATCTATATCTAAAGCCCTAGAGAGAAATATATATATATATTTTTTTTTATGACTTAAAAAAAACTAAAGTACGAATTATATCCCATAAAATCCGAAACAAACCTTTGTTATATTACAGAAAAAACAACCTCTCTTCAGTGTAATAAAATTGATAAATCGTTTATTGGAAACAAGTAATTTACTTAATTTAATTTAATAATTTAGAAGGGAGGGTCTTAAGGGATCGGCGCTCTGCGGGTTGGAGTCAGTCACAAGCCGGAATGTTTCATTAAAATTTAATGGAAAAAAGTGACAAATTGTTTTAGAACATAGATTGCCATCACATTGTTGAGTCCTCAGATGAGGAGAAAGAGGGATTTATTGTAGCGCGGCGTCCTCTTTAAGGAACGTTAAGAAGCTTCCACTTACATGCCTATACGCCTAAACGCCTATACGCCTTCCTCTTCAAATTAGGACACTCTCCTTAGTATAGGATGAAAATGGAAAAAGTAAAAATAAATTGAATAAATAGCCAAAAAAAATTTTTAATACCTTTTTTTCCAAATGTAGAATTCAATCAATAGAAACTATTTTTCTTATGAAATTTTTTAAAAATTTTCTTTGAGAAAAACAATTTCAAATTAAAAAAAAATATAAATTCATGACTGCATTTTGGGCTGCTTATAAAAGCTTGGTACGGCCTGTAGGTTGAGTATGGCTGCTCTACTCATTACTTAACATAACCCTTTAACATCAATAAATAATCAGGAAAATTCACTAAACTAGGGCCCGCGAGGCAATACGGCCCTCTGACAAAATCCGATCTGCCATTTTTGTGCATCTTTATGAACATAGTTTTTTCGAGAATGAAATTATCAAATCCAAATAAAGAAGAAATTTATTTGATGACTAGTCTCTTGTAATTAGAGAAAATAATTTAAAATATATAAAGTAATTTAGGTAATTCAAAAAAATACAGTCCTCAACCAAAAAATGATTGGAGACCTGTGATAAAACACATTATCTACATTAGGAGATATTAAATATCATTGAAACTATTTTAAAGGGAAGCTGATACACGTGGCAGTGCCATTTAAATGAGGAAGAAGAAGTATTTTGCAGATTATAATTTTTTTGGCTTTAGAGCCCCCTGGATATGGCACTGCATCTATTCGGTCTAATGAATTTAAATTTATATTTATATTCGTATAAGGATGGAAAAAAGAAATTGTATGTATTAGTATGTTGGAATGGTATTGACCCCTTCTTATCCTAAGTTATTGATAATTTCGCTAGTTTAATTCATTAATCTAATGCTAAAATCAATATTCGTATCTAGGGTTACGTCAACTTTAGGAGGATAGGTCTGTCCTATAATTTAACCTTTTGTTTTCTCCTCTCTTTCTCTCTCCGGAGAGAAGAAATATCTTCTAATCTCATTTGTTTTAATATTCCCTTCTATACTTTACCACTTCACTAGTCACTCATCGATTTTACTAATTATTTTAGATGAATGTTATTTATTTTTAAGAAATAAGAGAAATAATAATTTAGCCATATATATTCATACATAATAAAATTACACTAATTTTTAAGATGAAGAAACAACAATAAATCTTTTTTTATATTTATTAGTTCCAGTGGCGTGTCAATAGTCGAGTCAGGACCCCTCCAAACAAAACTCCAAAGCCATTTTGTTACTTTTTACTCAACCCTCATTAGATCATATTACTTTATTTAAGAAAATGATGTCTTAAATTTATAAATTTTATTTAATAAACAATTATTTTTATTTTTAAAAAATCATTTTTAGTCTTTTCACTGCGATAGCCATTAGCCATACACTAATAATATTATATAAGAAAATTCCCATAATATTCTTTATTTAAAACGCATACTTTTTTCAAAATAATTTCTCTTGATCTTTATTTCACAACCCCCAAGAAAAATTTCTGGGAACTCTTCTGATTAGTTCCCCTGGCGTTTCTGACCTGACTTGCTGATAAAAACAAATACTTATAAGTGAAATTAGAGATTTGTTTCTATGTCAACAGCTCTGAAGATGGTCTTAAATGAGACAGCTTAGTAAGCAAAAATAAAGTAAAAAATCTGGTGTTCTAACACGCATCACCCAATTTGTCATATTAATACCTAAGATAAGGAAAGTTGAGTGATGTGCTGCTACACCAGATTTTTTTCGTTGGGCCCCCTAGATAGCCGTTCTCTAACTCATTTCTTAATTAAACAATGTATAACCAATTTAATCAAAATCGTTAGAATAGTTTAAGAGAAAATAACAAAAAACCCAAAAACATGTAAAAAAAGTAAAATGGACCCCAAACAATTTTGGAGAAGGGTAATACATTTCAAAGATCATCTAATAAATAATTGATTTATAAATTTTAATCAAAATCGCTAGAGCGAATTTTGAGAAAAAAATAAAAAAGTCCTAATACTACTACCCATTGTCCGATTTTTTTTCAAAAGCCCCGAGATGCAAGCAACAAATGTAGTAACTTAAATATAAAATTACAGCCTTGTGCGTTTTTTCGTTTTTGATAAATCTTGTTTACACACACACACACACACACATTTTATGAGGCCCATTTTTTTAGACTCAAAGGACCTCAAAACGTTACGATCACAATACTTTCTCACTATATATTTCATATATAGGCAAGAGAAACTAATAAACTACTATTCATATTTATTTCTTTCCTCAACTTTATAAAATTTTGTTATTACTGCGGGACCTGATGAAAGAATGAAAAATTTGGAAAAATGTTATCGGCGTAACTAGGATATAAGCGTCCTTTTTTTTATGAATATTCGGGGCCTCTTCTGCTCTATCTGGGTCAAGATACCTCTCAGCCAGCGATAAGAATGTGCATGTGGATGAAATAATACCTTCTTACCTACATGTTAATTAATAGCATAACTCAATCAACTTGTTCCAATCCATTTTAAATTTGGCTCTTTAATTAAATTATTCACATATGATTAAAGCGAATGGACAGGAACAACTTAAGAAGGATGAATGATTTAATATTGCTCCAGACTTAATTTAATTTAATCGATTTATTAATCAGAATAAAAAATGGATTTCATATTTAGCATATTTAGGGGAGTTGTTTCTACTGTTGAGGGAGGGGAATGGCATCCATATTAAAAGGAGAAATTAGTCTTTAGAGATCAGATGCCCTCCCCATGCACTCCTATATCTTTTATACTAAATTTCTCTTTTTTCCCTGGTAAATGAGGAAAGAGCAGATGTTTGAAAGCCGAGCTCATCTAAGGAAACACTAGAAAGAAGAAAGTCTTATCAGATAAAGGCTTTGTGGAAATTTGAGAGAAGTTAAAAGAGGGAAAATTGAGTTGGTTTAAGCGGAGAATTCCAAATACGCCCAAATGAATATGAGTGAGATAAGAGAATAATGGTTCTGAAATTTTATAAATAATTAAGCTAAGATTGAAATTAAGATTAGGATTGCCCACTCCCTTGATGCAGAGGTAGAGGTTTCCTCTTCCCATTCTGAACGACAAAAATTTATTTATATTATATTGGCTACAATTGATATAAATAAGTCGGAGTCTAACCGACTTGCGAAAAAGACTTCAAAAAAATAAAAGATTGGGATCAATTATTATTGATTTATTATTATTATTAAGCTTTATACCCAAGCTATCTGCTGTTCATATAAAATTCAAGAACAAATTTTTGCAGGAATGTATGAAAACACTAGTGTTCACTAGACATATATATATATTAATATATATATTTAGTCTCTGTGGCCTCTGAGGCCATATAGACTTTAAACACTCACAAATATATTTTAGTTATGTTAAATGTTATCCTGGCATATTTATTTACATCATTTGGTATTTAAATACATATTTATCAGACTACCACACCCATTGACTTTTAAGCCTGTCAGTATCTTTAACCTCATATAAAGGAGATTTAAAAAAAAATATTTTAAGGGAAGCTTAAACAAAAATTTTGCAAGAAATGTTTTTGTTTAGATGGATGAGTTTGTGTTCTATTCTATTTCAAACAAAGTCCTATCAGTTTTTTAAAAATTTAGTTTATTTGGCCATGTTTCATTTTAACGAATCAACTATTTTAAACATGATATTTGCCTGACTGTGCAAAGTGTAAAGCTAATTAAGTTGAACGGATTTTTATGAAATTTCTTATTTATTTATTTAAACATAAATATCTCAATGTGAATATAACCATTGGTATTTTAGCTCTTTTTTAAATTTGTTGCCAAATAACATCAGATAACTTTTAATAAAAATCTACATAAAAGAAATGACAGTTTACTGATGTTACTTGGCAACAAATTTAAAAAAGAGCTAAAATACCAATGGTAAACTGTCATTTCTTTAAGATGAATTTTTATTAAAATTTTTTTTTTCTTTGACTTTTTGGCATCCATGGCCATATAGACTTGAAACGATACACATTTATTTTAATTACGATACAATGATCAGGCATATTTATTTACATCAATTGCTATCCAATTTGATTTAAATAAATTTTCATCGAACTGCCTGGGATCAGAACTCACACACCTTGGTTTCTAAGGTTATCACTATTGACAATGTCAATATCTTTGACCTCTCTGCCACGGGGGGGATTAAGATTTTTTTTCTGAAACAAACATGAAATTTCAACCAATTTGTTCTACTCGTATCCACAGTTTGACAATAATCTGTGATGTCCACATCACATATTTGCCTTGCTTTAACTTTATTTGCACTTGTTTTTGTTTAATTTTTTCTTTGATTTGAGGAGGGCCCTTCCATTGAGTTCTCTAGACATAATAGTTAGATGGATATAATTTGTTTGAGATAAAATTTGGTCTAGCTCATATTATAATTATCTTTCTGTTTGTCTTTATCTATTTAGGAAGAAATTGATGATGGCAGCTGCTTCTTCAGCACCCCCGATGACGACGGCTTTGGCACAAGTGAAAGCCAAAAGAGGTCGGCTAAAACAGGGAGGACCCACCACAGTACATCACCATCATCACCATCATCACCTCCCTCATGCGCAAAGGCGGATGGGTCCAGCCCCTTTTGCCAGCTTTGAAGATCTCAGTGATGATATGGATTCCCCATCAGAGGATAAACAAGCCTCTCTTTCGGCTGCAGAGAGCAAAAAAATGCCAGGAATTAGGGAGGATGTCACCCCAACTGGTATATAATTTGTTTTTATTTTTGAGAAAACCTTCTTTACCTCTTTTACAACATACTAATTGAAATCTTCCTTTTGATATTTATAATGAAATGAATTTTTCAGTAGCTTCTTTTAAACTCACATTCCACATAAATGATAGCTTATTAGTGTACATTGAAAGAATAAACAAAATTTATTTTATTTTTTTATTTATTTTTGGAGAACCGAGTAGTTCTGGCCTCGTCGTCAGTAGTACAAATGGAGGAGGTGGAAGTACAAGTGCTGCTACAACTAGTTCACATGAGCCTATTGCTACTACATTAGCTCCAACTACTCCAAGAATAGATATTTCTCGAGCAAGTAGTTCCAGTCACCATGACAGTAACAGTTCACCTGAAAGGGAATTATTTACAGGTATATTCATTTCACTCACTTTACACATTATCATTCTCAGAAAAACATTTATTTTGAATGAAGGAAATTCAAAAAATATTTTTGTAAATATTTAGTTAGATCTCTTCAGGCAACAATCTTTTATTTTATTTCATTTTATTTTTTGGAGGGGCGAATCCAGATAGAGTTTGGAACAGAAGATATACCTGTCATGAGTCTGCGGGCTCTTCCCCGGAAAGATGATAGCAATATGTGTTTTGAGGCCCATTGAGAGAATTTGTAAGGGGAGATCATGCATTTAAATGAAATTAAAATTAAATCTTTAAAAAAATAAAATAAATTAATGTGGTCATCACAGCCGTAGATATTATTGGTATTTTTTTTGCAAAAATTATAGAAATTATTAAAGATTTTCTTATTATAAATTATAAATAATTATAATCTATATAAGTTAGAATAGGTTTCCGGTAAATTTATTTATTACTCAAAAAAAAAAGCTCAAAAATAGCCCTGTCTCTTGGTGCATAGCTAGAGGTCTGGCTTCACGTACCAATGGTCAGCCGTTCGCTTCCCGTCCTGAGCTTTCTGACCTAAATTTTATTGATATTATATTGGCTACCAATTATATAAATAAATAAGAACGGAGTCTAAATCGCCCCCGTGCCGAAAAATACTTAAAAAAAAAAGCTAAAAATCAAACAAAAAATTTCGACTTGCTCTTTTCTGATATGAACCAAAAGTTGATGTAATTGAGAAAATAAAACAATTTCTCTATAACTGTTTGTTTGATTGTTGTTACAAAAGAGGCGACACAATATTTGAAATGCATATATTGATTTAGATGAAAGATAATTATCATCTACTAATCAATAAATTTTTTTTAAAGAATGATCATCATACAATATATAAATATATAAGATTGTAGATAAATAAAGAATCAATATTGAAATTATATCAAATTTTTATTTCATGTGGACCGTAAAGACCACCTCCCGGGATCCACGTTTATTTGACTGAGGTGTTTTCGTGCACAGAGACACATCCCTCAAACCCAGCCGACCTCTGGTCGTAGCACCCATCGATACCTAACCTTTTCTAAATCTAGCTCCTCCTCCTATATTCATTTCTATCTACTACTCCTATAACTACTCCTACTACTCTGTCCCTAACCTATCTTAGGGAGGATGTCGTAGTTTGAGGAGGGACTCTCAGCACCGATCTGTAGCCTACTTGCGAAGAGAGCTTCATTGAGAAGGAATTCTTCTTTACGTTCCTTCCATAGGACGGGGTGTCACAGCAATTCCCTCTCCTCTAAGTGCTCTATTATGGTGGGATCCAATCCTCCAATCCAAGACACACTTGAGGATTTGTTTACATTTAATATTTTTATTTAATGAAAAAATCCCACAATGCCTGGGATGCGAAACCCCGATGATCTCTTGTACAGATCGGCGATACCCTACCAACAGAGAGCCCTTTTTTGAAATTATATCAAAATAAAATAAAAAATAAATAAAATTATATTTTAATATATAAGGCATCCCGTGTTTTGAATCGGAATATTTGTTCCTTATACCATTTGTTTACATATCCTTTTTTGTGGGATTTTCGTCAGCGATGTGTTCTCTTTGATAAATTTGTAATATAAGATTTTCATCAAAAAACGCAAAGGGAACTTCAACGTTTGGCAAAAATCATGTAAAAGGAAGTAATAATTCATTTCCTAATGAAACAAATGGGAGGCGCGATGTCTGTAATGGTATCCCCCAAGGCCCCAATCAGATGGGATTCCAAAATTGGTTTCATTGTTTTCATTTCACAATGAGAAGGTTGAGATAAAAATAGATATGACTGCAAAAAACAAGGAGAGAGGTCTACAGACAGAGGAAAGGAAAAATTGAAGAGGCCAGAAGAAAGAACCTAGAAGCGTTGATTATTTATTTATTATCATTCTTTTTTTTCCCTCGGACTTCACAAACTCCAACCAATATCAAAAAATATTTTAAACTAAATCTTTAATTACATTTATAGATTTACTCAAAAATGCACTTTAGACACACATAATTGCGAAAGCATGATAACTAGTTTTAATTTATTTTAAATTAAAAAAAAAACGATTTTCAAATAAAGTTATTTTTCAATGTTCAGTAAAAGTTATTTAAGATAACGAAGTTTGCCGATCCCTATTTATAGACTTTTCCCTAACTTTTTAAGGGAAGTGAAGGGTAATAAAAAGGTCGATAGAGGATATAATTAATTAATTTTTTTTTTAGAAAAAATTTAAAATTAGATTTAAAAGTTTGATTTATTAATTAATATTTTTCAAAGAAATTTAGGGGGAAACCCCTCACCTGGTTATCGTCTTAACCCGATTAAAAGTTGGAAATATTGATCTTTTAATTAACATTTTATTTGGTTTCAGATAGCGGATCTAAATTAGGATTAGGTTTTAAAGAAGAAGGAGCTGCTGATTTACGTTCAAGCACCGAAGAACTCGCTTATCATGGTGAGCCAAGCCCAAGTGAAGGCAGACGAAAATCACAATTATCTCAGGTATTTGAAAAAAAATTTTTATAAAATATTTTTTTTTTAATTTCCAATAAATAATTAAAATTTCAGAGCTCTCAACTAGATCCAAACGCTGCAACCTCAACATCGGCAGGTTCAGCTGTTGTTACTACTGATCGCAAAGATTCTGCTTGTTCAGACACAGGCTTACTTTGTATTTCGGGAAGAACCAGTCGTTTGTCTAGTGTAGGCTCGGCTTCATCTGGTCGAAGTCCATCTCCACATAAGATGCTTCTTGAAACTTCATTTTGCGGAAGCAAACCAATACCATCAAGAAGTGTCGATGTTGATTCACCTACTCGAGAAAGAGTTATTTTATCCAAGGAGACTGATCCGACAAGAGCTGTTCTTGCTTGCGAGGAACCTTCGACAATCCCACCTCAAAAACCAGCAAGTCTTCAATTACAGCATGCTGAAACGCGTAGTCGACCTGTGCAGAGTTTTTCACAGCTTGTAAAACCTGTTGTGAATGAGCCAGGTGCGTATTTAATGGATTTGAGGCTTTCCTATTCCTGGAAGCTGAAAAAAGTAATAGATATTTAATCCTCAAAGAGTAATTATCATGTTTGGAACCACTTGCCTTATTTGATATTTCATTTATATTTCAGTGGTCGAGCCCGAAGTAATAGTGGTAGCTGAAGCTTCTTCGGTTACAACGACAACAACAACGACTTCACCATCACCCGCATCACGTAAAACATCTCTAGCTAGTCTTGCTTCTCCAAAAACTCCAACGGGTAGTAAACGTCGACTTACTAATCTTTTACGAGAAGCTAGTGAAGGTTTTAAAGAACGAAGTCGTTCTAGAAGTAAAAGTCGCGAGAGAACAGCAAGTTTAGTTAGTGGAGGCTCAACTTCATCGACTTCGGAAACAAAGAAATCAGGTTAATTTTTCCCTTCTTTTACAAATTATTTAATTATTTTTTTAATTAATTTTTTGTAACCCTTATAGAATTTGGAATTATCGATTTTAAATTATCCTAACCTTAACAGAATCAAATCTTTTAGAACTTGGAACTTATTGCGCTCGATTCGTTCGATTCAGTTATGTTCGAATTATTAAATAATAAATTTAATGTCTTATCCAACTCAACTGAACCAATCCAGAGAGAAGCGAAACTAAATTAACCGAACCTAAGACAGGTTTGCCCAAGCTCTACGTTAAGATGGCGATTGGAGACATGAATCTTAATGACGAAGAGTCAAAATTTCTTCGGACTAAGAAGGACTTAGTTATGCTTGCTCTATCAGAGAGGGATGCCTTGTAATGGTGATAAGAGATGATGGAATAGAATAATCACTCAATGCGGAAATTGGCAAAAAAAGAAAAGAATTTGACTTTTGATCGTGACGATCATTTTTTTTATTTATTTCTTTTTCAAGGCTTGATTATTCAAGCCAGTTCCGAGTCAATGGTGTAGGATAATTCCAAATTTTAATCTTTCCAATAACTTAAGATTTTTCTATTTTTAAATAATAATCCACTAATTATTAATTAATAAATAGATTCTCGCAAAAGTTCATCGAGCAAAGGAAGTGGAAGTGGTGGGGTTTTTGGGCTCTTTAAGAAGAAAAAAGATAAAGCTTCACCACAAGAAGTTCCAGCGACGGAAACCCGACTTGATGCAATCGAATTCACATTTCGGGATGCTCAGCTATTGCCTTCAGAATCGGTGATGTTACCAAATCTTGATCCGGAACGCCTTCAAACACGAATCATCGAACTGAATCCGAAAGGTGGTGATGTGACTGCCCAAATTATCGAACTTAAGCCGAGAACATCTCGAGATACACAAGTGAGTTCTATTTAATAATTATTCACAATTACTAATTAAATAATAATGATGTAAATGGTAAGTTAGAAGGGCCCCTTGAGTAACACCACCGAAGAGCCCTATTTTAGTATTCCCAAAATGGCCCGCAAACTGACCCGCTATGTTGACTCTGGTTAAAGAACAATCAAGTATAGTCATTAACATTTATTTTAAAAATAATAAAAATAATACGCTAACTCCGGAAGTGAATCCAAAATCTTTGTGTTTCTTCTCCAGTGTCCCTAACACTGAGCTACGGTAGTTATTAAGAAAAGGGTCCACAGATCTTGCATTCGATTCAGAGATAACAGAATTATTTTTTCATATATTCAAGTTTAAATATTTACAAAATGTTTTTCATCTTTCATGGAGGTTTGTTAAAAAATAAAAATATTCTTTAAAAAAAAATTTGTAAACTTTTCAGTTTATCAGCGTATATTTTCTCTTTACTCCACAAAGAAAGTAATTTTTTAAATATAACCCTACTTTTGATTTTCAGGTACAAGGTGAAATAATAGAAATAGAAAGTGCTAAAATCATCGAACTTAAACCGCGCACAATCAATGAACCATTCAAACCACATGTGGTACAAGTTATGCCAAAAGTGCGACCTCCTCCAGAAGTGCCAACGGAAATTGTTATGCTTACACGGGAGCCTTACAGAACTGGAAGTGGAAGACGAGAAATGCGTCCTGAAACCCCAGAGCCATCAACTCCAGATCAACAATCTCCATCTCCTGTATCACCTCTACAACCTCCTTCGATAGCCACTGCTTCCATAGAGCATCATAATGTGAGTTCTTAATATTATTATATTTTGCAGTTTCAATAGTTAAGGTATAGTAAAAGTTCTCAACGTTGAATATTTAGCTGCCGTTCATACATGAAAGGAATGCCGCGTATTTTCCAAGAAAAATACAGAGTAGATTTTTTGAAGATATATATTGTCGTGAAATATTTTTCTAAATTAAAAAATAACACAGAGGAAGGACTTCAATTCATGAGCGTGTAGGCACATTTACCTGGAATATTTATTTCTTTTTAACTAGCCAAACCCATATTTATTTATTTCGATCCTGAGCCTTTAATCCAAAATATGCTAGGAAGGATGTAACTTACTCCAGACTATGAGAGTATCTTTGGTCATTCATTACTTCACATACTCATTCTATTCCAAAGTTCAAAATAATATCTAAAAGAAAAAATAAAGTTATAAGATTCATTAAAAACAAACTTAGAGAAAGGTCTAATGATATAGGAAAATCATATCGCCAGATAATTAGTAAGCCAAGCCTAAGAAAGTATGGATCTCACGATTTTTCATTCCTATTTTATTTCTCTTTCTAGTATTTATTTTAAAAAAAGAACTGCTTTAAAGTATTTTAATAGTAATCTTTTTTAATTTATAATCTGAAATTAATTTAAAAAATGTTCATTTTTAGACTCCAGCTTCCATCATTCCAGAAAAGGATTCAGTAGTTGTAGAAATTCAACAAACTACTGCCTTAGAATGCCCTACTATCGCTCCTTCGGTTTCCTCAAAAGCTAGTGCAAGTAACAACTCATCAGATTCTGAAGCCGATTATGCCAACACAGTGCCAATACCAATTAAAACCGCTTTATCAGGCAAAAATATAACAAATGAAGAAACAAAAATATTGACAGTTCGAAATGAGGAAGATGAGGAATTAGAAGCTGAAAGAAGACGATTATTTGGTCAACAAGATTCTCTTGAAGATGAATTGCCTTTTGTTCCCACAACGCTTCCTCAAGAACGAGCTGTAGGCGTTTGTTTGGTCCCTTCTAAACAGCGAACATCTGAGGTAAATGCAGTTTCAGTCATTCGCAATAAGATTTACCGCTCCCTCTAATGGGTTGGATATCTTTTTATTAGTTTTATTAAAGAGAGCGGAAAATTTATTTTAAATATTGTAAATCTCAAGTTTCTTGGCCTGAATCTCTAATTCTCTCCCCTACCAAAACTAAAATTCTCTTCTTCTTCTGAGGCTTTTAAGTTAATTAAATTTTCATAAATCGTAAAATTTCATTCCTGGCCAAGACCAAAAGCAGCTCATCTTATGTAGAAATTATATTTTTTTCCAAATAATAAATAATTTATTTTATTTCAGATTGTAACACATCCGTTGGAGCGACCTCGTAGTTGTACACCAATAAAACCTGCACTTTTAGATGAATATGTACAATCAGGTGGCGCCATTTCTCCAGCTGCCGGTCCATTAACTCAAAGCAATTATCCCAGTGGAACGGTAGGTGTAGGTGCCGGGAGTAGTGGCGGCGGCTCCGGAAGTAGCCACTCACCTGCTACCGATAAGATGAAAATTTTACTACCGGGAGCAGAGGGCAGGCTCACCTCCGGCCGTCGCCAGTCCCGTGAACCTGCGTCTACCTGGTTTGAATTTGCCGAACGAGGTAAATACTTGTTCTATTTTTTTTTTAGAAATACTAAAGTTTTGCTTCATTTTAAGAGTATTAGATCCAAGAGCAAATTTCAATATTTTTTTACCTATATGAAATAAATTTTTTATATAGTGAGAAAATCTTGCGATTGCAAAAAAAAATCAATGCCGAGATTTCAACGAAAATACGTTTTGAGATCCCCAGAGTCTAAAATAAATGAGTCTGTGTGTGAACAAGATATCTCAAAAACGAAAAAACGTATTAGGCTAAAATTTTATATTTAAGATAGGGCCTTCCTGGCATGCACCTTCAAGCTTTTGAATAAAATCGTCCGAAGAGACTAGAATTATACTGATGTACTTTTTCAGTTTTTTTTAATTTTTTAAAATTCGCTCTAACGATTTTGATTAAAATTCATAAATCAATTATTTATTACATGATCTTTGAAATGTATTAGGTATTACCCCCCAAAATTCTTAAGGGACACATTATTGATATACTCTTTTTTTTCGATTTTTTCTTAAACTCTTCTATAGTAACAATATTGATAAAATTGGCTCTATATATAATAAATAGAATTATCAGATTAAGAGGTATTAATCATTTTCTAGATGAAAATAGTGTAGGGCCATCTGGTTGGGATTTTATGTATCCGTCACCTTCAATCCTACTAATCGTGAGTTCAGAGACTCGCTTTCTGTTCTGGGTGTGACGATTTCTTCGGATCTTTCCTGGAATGACTCTATTTCTGAGGTTGCCAAATCTACTAGGAAGTTTGGCTTGCAAGCAGTATTTCTCCCATCACCAACTTCTAATCCTATACAAGATTCAGATTCGTCCGTGTCTTGAATATGTCCCATTGATGGAGAGGAACTTCTCAACAGACTCTCTCTTCCCCTGACGCGATTCAAAGGCGTACGATGAAACTGATTGGAGACGAGCCTCCATGCAGCCACTCGACACATAAGAAGCGTCTCTACATTTTTTACAGGTCGATGTTTTGTCGAATTGAAATCCATCATTCCTACAAAAGTTTGTCCGCGGATTCATCGACCAAAAATCCCCAAAATGTTAAGCTCGAGACTAATAGAACTAGTCTATTCGAGTCTTCCTTTATTCCCTGACTTCCAGTGACTGGAACAACCTCCCTGCTATTATCTTTCCTAAAACTTACAATCTCCAATCTTTCAAATCCAACCTCACAAGCCACTTTTAAAGTCCCACTCTCTCCTTCTTCTGTTCTTCCTGGTGGCATCTTTCCACTGGTCATTATGCTTTCATATCAAAAAAAAAAATTCCAACGGAAAGATAAGGAGACCCATTGTCCTGGTAACAAAATATAAATATTTTTAATTCCTATGTAAGTTAAAGATACTGACATTGTCAATATTGATGACCTTAAAAGCCGAGGAGTGTGGGTTCGGATCTCAAGCAGTCCGATGAAAATTGGATACCAATTGATGTAAATAAATATGCATGATTAATATCAGGGCAATCCCAAATATAAGATCTCCAAAGCGCTGGGGCCGAGAGAAACTTTTCGCGCGGCTGTTAGTCATTCTGCCGTGTTTGATGCTTCCCTCACTCTTAGCCCTGCCTTTTTATTCAGTTTTGGCTCGGCAAAAGGCGTTAAACCAATCGAAATTCATCGCCAATTGACAGAAGTGTATGGAGAGTCGTGCATGGATGTCAAAAACGCCCGCAAATGATGTAGGGAGTTTACAGCTGGTCGCATGGAAATTCACGACAAAGAAAGAAGCGGCAGACCGTCAATTCCCGACGAGTCCGGACTTGGCACCCAGTGATTACCACTTGTTTCCTAAGATGAAAGAACATTTGGCTGGAATCCGCTTCAGAGACGATAACGAGGTGAAAGAAACGGCCCGACGCTTCCTCAACGGCATGTTGGCCAGTTGATATGACATGGGCATAGAAAACTGCCACAGCGCCTACAAAAATGTATCGACCGTAATGGCGATTATGTAAACAAAATAGAGGAATATTCACGCTTTAAAATAATGTATCAATTATTAAAAATAAACTTTTTTTCTATTTCTAAAAGACCAGGGGCCTTATTTTTGGGATTGCCCTCGTACGTATAGTTTTTAAAATATATTTGTAATTAGGGCTGATAGGAGGCTTAATACATTTAAAAATTATTTAATAAATAATTGTTGTCTGAATTTTAATCAAAATTGTTAGAGCGAATTTTGAGAAAATCGAAAAAAGTACATCAATATATTATTAGTACTAGTACTAGTACTATTATTGAAAAGTTTCGAAGTACATGCGACAGCTACCTAGCTTAAATATAAAATTTCAGCCTCGTACGTTCTTTCGCTTTTGAGAAATCTTGTTCACAGACAGATACACAGAGACACCATTTTACAAGACCCATTTCTTAGACTGGGAGACCTCAAAATGTTTATTTCCATTTAAATCTTGTCATTTTTTTTGCGATTGCAATACTTTCTCACTATATCTACTATTATTAATCTACTATTATTAAATGAGCTAATCTTGTATGTATATATCTATATATATGTGTGTATGTAAATTTTTTCTCGAAAACGGCTCTAACGAATTTGGTATATTTACTAATTCAGGTGTGGAAAATTGATTGCGCTAGGTCTACTCTTAGGGTAAATTCATTCAACCGCTATACTAATTAAGATGAAATTTTCAGCATCTTACAAGGCTGAAATTTTAAACTAGGTACTTTAGTCGCAGGCTTTTCAATAAAATCGGCCAAAGTGTACACTTGCTTTACTGATGAACTTTTTTAGTTTTTTTGAGTTTCTCAAAATTATCTCTAACGATTTTGATTAAAATTCATATATCAATTATTAATTCTTATCCGCCCCAAAATTGTCTGGATCCCACTTTACTGATGTACGTTTTAGGATTTTGTGAATTTTACTCCTTAACGATTTTGATTAAATTTGCTGTACATATGACAAATTAGATAGTTTTAAAGATGTTTTAATTATACTGTAAGATCCTCAAATTACATGGTGGGTCACGCACACCTCGCTTGCGTAATTGGCAGTCTGGACTCTGTCATCTTATCGAAAACAAAGTGCAAGTCATATGAAATAATTCTCATTTATGAAACAAAATAAATTCAAGTTGACTATGTCATATTGAACGGCTATCTAGGGGGCCCTAACACAAAAAATCTGGTGAGACAGCACATTACTCAGCTTTCCTTATCTTAGGTAAGAGTAAGTTCAGTGATATGCGTTTAGTCACACAAGATTTTTCTACCAAAATTTTTATGCCATTTATGGTTTATGCTAAGGAGAGAACCTAAAGAAAACATTCATTAAAGTAGGATTATTTTGTTAACTGACAGATTATCTGAGATTAACGGAGAGATTATTTGAGATTGAAAAGTAAATTCTTAGGGAATGGACGATATGTTTGAAAAAGATCACCAAGATTTTATCCTCTCAGCTGGTTGCAGTAAAAAATCCTAAAAAAAAAATTTGATCTAAAAAATTTTTTGTCAAAAAAAATTATAAAACAATAATAATTTCCAAATATACATATACAAAACGAATTCACACATCAATTAACTAAACTATACACTAAAGAAACAGTGATAGCTGTTCCAAATATTTGTAATAAATTAAAATAACTCTGGACAAGAATCTGATGGTGTTTTTTTTTTCCACTTTCTTCACTAAATTCTTAGATTGCTAATGACTGAATCAATTCTTTACTTTATTTACTAACCTCAAATAAATAAATTATATTAAATTTTTTTCTTCATCTTATTAATCCCAGATTGCAAGGTCGGTACAAGAAATTATTGCAGTTTAATATTTTAATTATGGCATTATTATTTCATTTTGTTCAAGTTTCTTCTCATATTGACATTTACGAGTTATTATTCATCATCCATCTAACTTTAAAGGCCTCAATTAAACTTGCCTTGAATCTCTTGGACCTTTATAATTTACCAAGAGCAGGATTTTCATTCATTGAGTGGTTAGTTTTCAGAGAGATAATTTAGAGAGATGTAAGATTTATTTGTCAATCTTCAAAGGGTTTGATTATTTCGGCCTATTAGCTCTAATTCTAAAACTTTTAAAATTATTAAATGTAATCTATTTATTTATTAATATATTGTATTTGTATTGAAAGGTCTTCAGAGCCCCCGTGAATTTCGACGCACTTCAACGCCAACATCTCCGCCACCTCCACTGCCTCCCCGATCTTCAACAACCCCTCAAACGCCACCAGCGAAAGCGTGGGTCAATTTCGAAGATATCCCTGAACGTCGAAAGTTGCCAAAACGAATACAAGCCTTACCTCCTTCTGCTTCTGAGCCACCAGTTATTTATAGTTACGTCAATCCTGAGGTATATCTTCCTAATCTATAAAAAAAATTATTATAATATAACAATCAGTACCTGGGAGCGGTCGCTCGGTCCTTTAATCTATTTATCTAAATTTTTTGGTTATTTTTTTTTCCTATAATTTGATACAAATTTTATATTTATTAATATTTTTAATTATTATTTATTTTTATTTTTTGTGATTTGATAAATTTATTAATCTAATTTTTATTTTTTTGTAATTTGATATAAATTGATATATTTATATATAGATATCATGTTTAATTGTACATTTTTATTCAACTACTTTATCTATTAATAATTAGTTTAATTAAAAATTCTAGGAGAGCAATCTTTGCTCTGAATACTATGTTTCCAAGTCAGATTTTTTTTTTTTTGGCTACTGAGGCTATTATGACTATAATATACAATTATATATTAAATACAATTCCGTATCGGTGGCTTCCGACGGGCGTTCAACAGCCTTGCATTGTTATGATTTTGACACCTGTGAATATTTATTGATACACCTGTTGATCTTTACTTTAATTAAGAAAAAACCTATCAAAATGAGTTTTCCCGAAGATGAATCCTCGACAGATCGATTTGCCAGCCTAAAACCCTCCCTAATACGTGTATTTCAAAAAATCCGTTTCGAGCTCAAAAAACATACAAATATATATACAATTATTGCCGTATAATAAGATTAGATTAGATATATAATATGATTATTAGTATTTAGGGAACTTTTAGACCTCAGTCACAAAAAATAATTTCCGTCTGTTTCAATTCTTTTCTGCCATTGATCCCTTATAGGCTATATATATATATACTATTTAAAAAAGTTGTCAACAAATTCCGGCCTTCCATGCGACTCAGTTTGAAATGACTTAACACAAGAATGAACATTTTCCAATTTTTTAAAATGATGATGTGCTTAAAAAAGCCGAAACTTATTTAAATAAACTTATATAATAAATTTTTTAAATTTATCTTTATACTGTATTTAAAATTAAAAAACAAAAATAATAAAAAAGACCTTGGATAATTGTAATATTTTATTTAGGATTGTAAATGTGAATGTCACGCAAGTTCTCGAACGTCATCTACAATGGGTACCTGTAATCACCGGTCTGTAGCACCTGTTTCTCCAGGAGCTCCTGTTCCAGCAGCAAGATCTTCAACGGCGCATCCTCCCCCAAGACCTGCACCAAGATCTCGAGCCTGTTTAACACTCGATCCACCAACTGAAAAACAACATTCGTACCTTAGGTAAATCTTATTCAAGATCCCTATTTAATACTCTATCCACCGTCTGAAAAAACACATTCTTTTCTTAAGTAAATCTTCTTTTTCAATGTGGAAAAGGGTTGTTAAATTCCAAAAGCGAAAGGTGGGTAAGGAATTGTCTTAGTTTCTCTACTACATACAATCATAACTGGGGAAGAGAACAGGTATGTATGTGGTACGGTTGTAATAGGGTCCTTTACATCATTGGGAGCCATCCATATTCACCTAAAAGAAAAAAGGTTAATATATATATATATATATATTATTAATGTAATTGTTTCTAATAAATAAAATTTCATTTTTTCTGAATAAACAACTTAAATAATATATATTATAATGGAAAATCATTAATGGAAAATTAATTTTCTTTTAGTGATTCATCTTCGGAGTCACCGAGTCCGTATAATTTAGAGCCTGCAAATAATAGCAGCACAGGAGGGCACAAATCCATGAAACCCTTTGGCATGGATCTCGATGTTAGTAGCAATCGAAGCAGCATAGTTTCTCAGGTAATTTTACAAAAATATCTTCTAACAAAGTGACTTTTCATACAAACATATTTATATACTCCTCATCAATTCATCTTAATCATTAATTCTTTATCATCAAAATCCTTCCACATTAATTAATTAGCATTAAGAAGGAAAGGAATTTACTCTCTTATTCCTATATAATTTTTATTAATTTATCAAGATTTCTCTCTATATTGTAACAGTGTGGTTTCACTCTGAAGATACAGTTGCTTGTTCCATCGCATTTTCATAGATTTTTTACGAGTTGAGGTACACGTATATAAAATGTTAATTTCATCTTAATAATTTATTTTAATAATATTTTAACAATTTTTTTTTTCATATAGCAATTTTAAGTATCTGAAAATGGATAATTATTTTGTTTAAGGTATCCTAATACTCTTTTTCTGTTTTTAGTCCCCCACTAATGCTCCATTAGAAAATATATTGGATGGCCTTATATTATATAAATTTACAATTTTTTTAATTTCTATGAGGAAAATTTGTTGATATCTGCCCGATGTAGTGGCTAGCACGCTTGTCAACTGCCTGGAAGAACATTGATCAATTCACAACTCAGCCAAGATAATTTTTCTCATGGACGTCTAATATGAGGTCTACACAGATAAACATTGGGGAGTTACTTGTGTCGCAAAGCATATTAAAGAGTATAGAGATTTGAGTATCCGCATCACTGATTGTACAATACCTTGGTCATTAACACTGCGGCAGAGAAGCAACATTTTTTTTTTGGAAATTTTATTTGACTTGTTTTTATAAATTTCTCTCACCATTTCATCAAACCGCGAGGCTATCGTGTTTCCACACAGGACTCTTAAAATGTCAATAAACGGTATTTCACCCAAGAGCCGTCCTGTGAATATCAAAATTACTTCATCCTTTCACTTTGTGAAACTTGAAAATCTAGGTGAAGTTAGAGAAAGAAAAATCAGCAGATAACTTAATTTATTGCTCATATTTCATGAACTGTTGTGTAGACCCACTGACATCTATTATTTAAAAAATATGAAAGAGGAGGCATCTATCTAAACAGCCTTATAGATCCTTTTGCAAGTTTTTATTTACGAAATTTTTTCAGAAATTTCCAAATTTACGAAAAATACGCAAAAACCAACTCTCCATCAACGAGTTTTTTAAATTTCTAAAAAAAATTCGCAAAAATGTGAGAATGGTAAGCATTATGTTGCAATAAATTAAGTAACTGCTACTTTTTTCCTATCCAACTTCACCTTTTCATTGAAAAAGATTACAATACCTTATGGGGAAAATAGATCTTCCTACCTTTGCACTTTCGATCTCTCAATGTTTTATTATTAAAAATAATGTGAAAATATTTATCGATTTAACGTTTTGAGGAAAAATTTTCCAGATTTTTTCTTTTTATAAAAAAGTAAGCAGAAATCATAAATCCTGCATTTACTAATTTTCCCACTATATTCTCGTTGTTGCAAAATATTAGATAGTATTGAAAAACTACATTACTAATAACCCATTCAAAGTAATACATCACCTATCATGATTTAGTTTGGTTCCCTAATTTTCAATATTACCAAACAAACAAGTTTGAAACATAAAAAGAAATTATTTACGAATTACAAATAAAAAATTGGATGGCTATGATAATTAAAATTGGAACATATGGTTACTAGAAAGAATAAAATTCTCAATTCTTTCAGTGACGGATGGCAAGGATGGAAAATATGATCTTACAAGAATCTAATATTTTTTCGAAGAAGGTTGTAATTGTAAAATTAAAACAAGAATTCAAGTTATTTTCATCAAAGAAAGGTAAAATTTTTATTAAAAGGCGAGGAGTGAATAAAATTATTAGGGTGAGTATCTTCAAAGCCAGATTTGTGTTTCAGAGAAATATCTTTTTAAGAAATTAGCCATCTTTAATACTATTTATTAATTAATTAAATCAAGATTTAAACCCGGAGAAATTATGAATAATAAACTACTCTAAATTCAGCTCCTAAATAAATATTTTGAATTCCTTCGCTAAATGTTTAAATAAAAATAAAATCATTGATCCACATAAGAAATATAAATAATAAAATTCCCATAAGAGGATTTGAAGCGATTTTAAGAAAATTGAAGAAATAGATTATTCAGAAGAAAGAGTGGCTAATTTCAAGAAAATAATAAATAAATTTTATTAAAAAGTGGATGGAAGAAAGAAATTTATTATATTATTATTAACATTTAAATTTCCTTCGATGCATAATAACTAAATGTTAAAAAACTATTTATATTTTATAAACATATATATATTTTTTTAAGAGACAGAAGAATTTTAGAGATGAGAGAATTCAAAATTCGATTTTGAATCTCTCAAATCCTAAGTTTCCTTTTTGTTTAAATTTAAAATTTCATTTGGCCTTTTTCTTTTCCCTACAAAATTTTTCATTTCCCTAAAACTTTTTCCATTCCCTAGCTCGATAAATTTCTAAAGATTCTTCCCATTTCTAATATTTTGCTAGAAAATCCTAATACGCTTCTAAGAGGATTCTAATCTATTTTTACTTATTATTTCAATAATTATTAAAATTTATATCTTTTTATTTTATTTAGGGATATTGATTAAATAATTTTTTCTATATTTATTATGTAAAACAGACTTTTGCCTGATATATTAAAAAATTAATACTTATTAAGGTAAATGTGAATCCTTCCCTTCTTATTGCTAACTTATTATTGAAGAATTCCAATAACAAATAACT
Source organism: Anisolabis maritima (assembly GCA_010014785.2). Classification (NCBI taxonomy): domain Eukaryota; kingdom Metazoa; phylum Arthropoda; class Insecta; order Dermaptera; family Anisolabididae; genus Anisolabis; species Anisolabis maritima. The sequence continues at coordinate 7,652 of JAAAKE020118239.1, read as the reverse complement.
ATAATAAAATCTAAATGTTTCTGAGAGTTGGCTCTTCTTATTTTTGCCAGGATGATAATTCACCAGAACTCGCTGCTTCACCGACCAACTAAAATTAATCTCTCAAGAGGCTTTTCCATTTTCATCTTTTTTGCTTTTGTGTGGATCAAATTTTCATCCATCATTTCAATGTTTAAAAAAAAATAAAATAATGATTTTGAAAGAAAAACATTATAAATGTATTGAAAAATCTCCTGTTTGCCTTCTCCTCAAGTCAAATTCACAAAACTTTTCCTAAAAAAAAATTCACGGTGCGTAAATTTGCACTCTAAGGTGAACTTCAAAGTTTTAATTATTCTTGTTGAAAAATATATATATATTATATATATATAAACCGTAGATTTTTATTAGTTTCTTAAGTTCTATCTCAAGTTAAAGCTAAATAAAATTTGTTGCGATATATTTAATATAAACTCATTTATTTATTATCCCAAATAATAACCTTCCCAGGTAGAACTTAAATTTGGAATATTTAGTAATAATAAGTGATTATATTTTTTAAAATTTTTTAATCATAAATATTTTCAATATATATACATTCATTATAATACTTCTCCACCATCTATATATTTAAAAATTATAATATTTTTAATATATCATAAATTATAATAATTAAATAGTTTTAATTTGAAAATACAATAAATCTAAATTGAATGAATTTTTGCTATTATTCTTTGAATTTTATTTATTTATTCATTTACAATCTGTACAAGCAGAATTTTTATTTTTATTTATCTTTTTTTTTAATAATTTTTCTTACTGTTATTTTTCCTTTTTTTCCGATGTACAACGTTTCATTCCATTAGGTTCTAGGTTGTGTCACAAAGAAGTGAATACTCGTATATAAATATTTTCTTTGGTTTTCAAGTGATCGCTAGGGAATTTCTTCCAAAAATACTATATTTTGTGATAATACCTAATAATAAAAATAATAATATAATTATAAATCCAAATAAGGCTGAAATGTTTGTTAAAAAAATAAAGCTGCACATTATTATCCTATTAATAGATGAATAAAATTTTATTTCACAGCCACCCTCCTTTGGGCTGTCGTTTAATAGTATTAACATCTGCTATACGACTATAGGGTAACAAAGGGGCTGGAGATTCTCTTCCAGTAGGAATTAAATTTTCTGTACTTCCAGTATCAGCTGTTGCACTTTCAGCATTCGTACTGTTCTCTGATTCTTCCAAAGTTATTTTAAAATCCGGTAAAGAACTCGGTTCAGTAGACGCCTTAAACACAAATGTAATTATTAAACACAATAATCATGAAACAAATAAATCAAATTTTTTAAGATAAATGAGCGAGATTATTATTTTGACTGGACATGTTTGGCATCTACCGGACTTAAACCATAGACCATCCACTTTCGCGACGGATATGTTACCGTTACAAGAAATTTCAATTTCCCTCTTATATATTGGCGACTTCGAGATAATGTCTTTACTGGGCTGGGATGTCTTGGTGTAACGACAGCATATCCGCCGCGAAAGTGAATAGTCCTTAGTTAAACTCCAGTAGACGCCAAACATGCCCAAAACAATCATATGACTCATTTTTCTTAAACAATATATTGACGTATATTTAGGTTTGGGATAGTGTTTTGAAAACCATCACCTTTTTCGAATCAAACCACCATTAATCAATATTAAATTTTTTATTTCATATATAAATATTATATTTTATTTTTTAGAATCATTACCTCTTCTAATGACTTTTCTCCTCTTGAAGTACTTGTGGATGGCTGCGCATCAAGAGGAACTTGAGGTGCCTGTTTCTTCTTAAAAACCTTGGGAGGGGATTTACTCAAAGGAAGTAAAGGACTTTGAGCCACGCTTATGTCAAGTATGTCAAAAGTAGGGTTCGGAACTTCTGGCAAAGAAATACCTTCTTTAGTTTCTTTCCAATTTTCTGCTGTTTTCAAAAGATCTTGCGCCTCCGCCTCTGTTTTCTTGGTTTCTTCCTCAATTGTTTTCGAAGGACCTTTCTCTTCAGTTTCCGAAGTTCCTTTCTCATCTGATTTCGAAACATCTCTCGCCTCTATCTCTGTTTTCTTGCTTTCTTTTTTGTCTATTTTTGGAGAATCTCTTTTATGAGTTTCGATAGAATCTAACTCCTCTTTCTTTGAAGTTTCTGCTGTTTCTAATTTACTTTTATCTGGAGATTCTTCTTTTACCAAATGAGTTTCTTCTATTTCTTTAATATCACTTTTAAAAGATATACTTTTGTTAGATTTGGGTGTAGATGATTGACTTGATTCTTTAGTTTGGCTTTCTGGTGTTTCTGATGAAGGAGTTTTTGCTCTTTGTTCTTGGGATTTTGAATCTTCTGTATATGATTCACTTTGATTTAAAGTTTCTCTAGATTTTTTGGAATTATTTTCTTTTCGAAATTTAGCTTCATCTTCAGGTGTTGATGATTCGCTTTGACTGTCAAAAATTTTTGATGAAGACGGCCTTTTAAGTGAATCGCTAAATTTAATCTCTTTTGATGTAGAAGGCTTAGATTTGATTTGAATAAGCTTACTAGATCTTGGAGATCTTGCAGAAAGAAGGGTTTTCATTATAGAAGGTGTTGATGATCCAGATAAGAGTCGACTTACTCCAGAACTTGGGCCTTCTGTTGGGGTTCCACCTAAAAATAAAAAGAAGCATTAAAATTTACTCTTTTTTTAAAGCCATTTAGTAAAAGTAAGAAGTTTACTTGGAATTGTAAGTTTTTTGTGAGTTTCAGGGCTAACCTCCTCTTCCTTAAGTAATTCCAAAAGATGCTCGGTAGTACTTTCAGGCAAGGGAAGAGGAGTCGTAGGTCTAGACCTAACTGGAGATTGATTTACCAATTTACGAGCTTCCTCCATTGCTCTCTGAAGTATTTGTTGATTTTTATATGATTCTCGATTATTACATCTTCCAATCTGTGAACTGTAAAAATAAAAATTTACAAATTCTTCAAAATAAATAGAAAAGGGAATTTTTAAAAGAAAGTTCAAGCAAATTCTTACGTTAAGCAAATATCGGAGACCACTTGACCCCATTTATGAGAGCTTGAATTTAATACAGCCATTTTGGCAATTCTCCTAAATTTAGCTAGAGAATCTTCATTTTCTGAAGGAGGTACTTTTAATATTTGATCCATTTCCTCTTCCGCAGCTACAGGAGCGACATGGAAATCTTTCATTAATTGTCGTTCCCATATTCGCATCTTTTTACCCAGAATTGCTGAAAATATTAATTAAAAAGATGTAAATATTTTAAAAATATTTCTAAAACCTCCTCCTAAAACCATGACATTTTACATATTTTATTTTGAAATATTGGGAGTTTCTGCCTTCTCCATCCCAAGCATTTCATTTTATTTTTTTTCATAAAAAAGTTCTCTCTTTGGTATCACTGTAGGTTTAGCGGGCCCCACAAACAGACCCCCTCCTCCCTTTATTCCGGCTTTGACTTACAATAATTATAATTCATGATATTAATTTAAAAAATATCCAAAAACCAAATTAGAATTCAAACAAGATCAAATTATTTTTTTTTTTAAATTAAATTAAATGTTAATGCTATTGTTATATTACATGGTAAATATTTAATAGAAAAAAATTCAAAATTTTAAAAATTTTTTGAGAATAATAAAAAATTATTTTTTTTTTTTAATAATTAAATTAGCCTCATTTTTTTTTATCATGCGCCATCTTGTATTTCTCTGAGGGAAAAAGAGAATTTGACGGATGACTGACTATTTTAAGGAAGGTGTTCAGTTATGATTATATTATTTGTTTGTTAATGAGAAATTTCCTTCCTTCAGGATAATTGCATTTGAAATTAATGAAATAATATATTAATCAAAAATGTGCAAGCCTTTGATCTTTATTAATTCCGGACTTGTTAGTGAAATCACTTGTCTTAAAACTGGTGACGTCGACTTAACGACTCCATAAATGAAATTTAATCGCAGAGATGATAAATGTTTTTAATATATTCACACGAATTTTAAGTTTATAACAAGCTGTATTATTTGTGATTTAGCTTGGTAACTCAAAACATGCTCCTACAAACAAGCTTAATATTCCAAAAGAATAGATGGTTTGAAAATTTAAGGCATTTATTCATCTTTTCTTCAGGCTACTGGATTGCATGGCTCTCAAATGTGTAAGTAACCCATTAAAATATACTTTATTAAAATTTAAGTTAAACAGGCGACACTTAACAATAAAATCCCAGTCAAAATTTTCTTTTTTACTTTCAACATGATAAATGTTTGAAGGTTTCGTAATCATAATTTTTTTCAAAATCGAGATTTTCAAAAACAATGATTTAAATAATCTCTTCTGTAAGTATGAGCTTTTAGGACCATTTGACGAATAAAAACAAAACTATATATAGTCTGTATATTTAATCATAAGGCAACCTCAACTTGTGGCAACAAGTGGGTATCGAACTGAACTGCATTTGGAGCTAAAAAATAACCTAAAAAATCAAAATATCTTTTTTCATAATTAGAATAAATTAAAAAAAGATTGAAATTGATAATTAGAATAATTATATATATATATATATTTTTTTTTTAATTTATATTTATTACATATTCTACTTAGGAAAAAAGATATTTTGATTTTTCAGGTATGAGCTCCAAATGCAGTCCAGTACTATACACACTTGTATATATATATGTGTTATTATTTCGTTAAAGTTTATACTTGAGGTGAAATTTTTATTTTTCAAATCTATGACTTAAAAAATACCACTTCGGCTGAGTCAATTTTTTTCAAAAGATGATATTGCCTTTATTGTTTTCCTAAAAAATATCAAATCATAAACCCCGTGACTAATTATTATTTAAATATGTAATTGAATATATATTTACCCCCATTTTTTTATTGAATTCTTAGGTCATATTCGGATACATTGGCATTCCCTTTTAATAAATTTATTTAAAAAATCCAATTATCGTGGGATATTAATGTCCTTTTTATCACTTGGGGCTACACATCCGAGGTACAGCAGTGGTTGGTCTTATTTATAGACTATAGTACTAGACTACATATCTTGTTTATTGTATCATAAATATAAAAATAATATTTAAAATTTAAATTGATTTAAATAAAACCCCCAAAAAATATTTTGCTCTCTTTTTGCTATATTACTCATCTTAATTTTATTACATTCTGTTTTTAATTTTGCCGGCAAGCCTTAAGCTAGGCAGATTTTATTTTTTTATGAATTTAAAACCATTATTAGACATTTGATTTTAATTAAATATTAATAGGCTATTAATTTATATACCTATTTATAATAGAATGAGTATTTTTTTCAAGATCTGGTGACTTGTAGTTTTTTTCATATAAATGCAAATATTATTTTAATTTTTTTATAGAGAGCTATTTGGGCAGTGGAGCCTACACATCGTTTCAGCCTTTTACAAGCCTTCATTATAGCCACCCTTGTCTATGAAACAAACTATAAATGATTTATATTTATGTATATATATGTGTTTACAATGAATATATATTTGTTTATAAATGATTTATATTACAGACATGGATCTATAAAATGAGGTCCAATTATCTGATGTGATATGCATAAGCTCCTCAGCCAAAATCTGTATAAAATTAAAAAAACTTTTCATTTTTATGGAAAAACCTGCACGTTCAAAGAAACTCACCAAGAACAAAAACTACTCATGGTATCATTGAAAAAAAAAACCATTTCACATTTTAATAAAGGTCTTATTTGTTAATAATAAACAATTTATTTTTCAGACTATTTTTATTTGCAATAATTTAAAAATCAAAATAAAGAATAGAATATATTTTCGAAACGCATATATTTCACATTCTACAAACTTTCTTTTATATTTCCACATAGTTTCCTTGCCATCGTACCATCCCATACAAATAAACTTTGAATTCCTTCTACAAAGAAGTTTGCCGCCTGTTCCCATAGATTGCTGCTTTGACTCAGGAGTGATATGCGATACTCATGTTTCATCCCCTCAACAACTCATCGCCTTCCTCGTTAACCAGTCAAAGTCAGTGTTGTACAATATTGTGTCTGAAAACTTAAGACTTCAAGAAATTGTGTCCTAGGGAAACTTTACGGTGAACCACAAAAAAAAAAGAGTTTGCCTTTTGACTCCTTATAATGAGGAAGCATGAGATTCGCATATTACACCTGAGACTAAACAAGTCAGTCTATGGAAATAGGCGGCAAACTTCTTTGAAGAATGTATTCAAAGCAAACTTTAGTGGTAAGGAATGACAAGTGCTTGAACAAAGAGGAAACTATGTGGAAAAATAAAAATTGGAAATTTGTCATAGAATTTTGTATTTAGCAAAATAATTATATTGGCAAAGATATTTTATTTTCAACTAAAATATGGGCTGGAATTAATTTTTGAAAATTTCCAAATCTTATCTTCTAAGTCATATATACCAGTTTAGAGAAGCTGAATTTCCAGGGGGTGGGATATGTATCAATGGGGGTCGGCATTCTCTCCTTTTAGGAGCTATTATTTATATTACCTTTATCTTTAGTATCCGCACAAGAGATATCCATCCCATTACGCTCAAGGACTTCCAATATTTGACATTTTATACCGGATATTTCTCCTTTAATTTCGTTAATATCATCTTCAGTAACAGGATTTTCTTCAGCTTGTTTTTGCTTGGCACTCACATACCGCCAAACTAAAGCTCTCAAAACCGCTGTGTGCCGATAATCTCGTTCTTTTTCTTGGCGTTCTTTTCTCTTAAAAAAAAATAAAATACTAATGTGAATCTCCTACATTAGTTTATTATTATGATATTAAAAAAAATTATATATTTAAATAATGAAATGAACAAATTGAGTTATAATTATTTCAGCCGGATTTGCAAATAAATTATAAATAAATATTAAACACAAAATTATCAAAATATTTAAAATGTTCGATATAATGTTTGTTATTAATTAAAAATGCTATATTATCTTAACTTTATTTCCAAATAGAGTTTTAGAGGGAACTAGTGCACACTGTCTTTGCTTTCTGCAAAGATGATCATTGTTCAAACTCAGACAGGGTTGGTTTTTTCATTAAGGCAGCAAGCTGGATTAAAACAGATTACTGTTCTGTTAAGAGAAAAATTATTTGTGGTAGTTCGCCATCCTTTATAAGTAATGTTAAGAAAGGATACGTCCCTCTTTGGAAGCACTAGACTACATAAGGGGGTTCCTCCTCAGATAGGGGATTCTTCTTAGCATAAAGGGCAAAGGTTTAAGTATTTTTAGAAATAGCCAAAAGTTTTGGAGTTGGGGACAGGAAATGAAAATTTGATGGTTAATTTTCTTCCGATTTTAAGAGATGGGTATGTATCCCCCTGGATTTTATTCTACTTTTTTTTTTAGTCTTCTGCCTCTTAGTCATATAGATTTTTCAACGATACATGTATAAATTTATTACGATACTTGTAATTCAGGCATATTTATTTATATTAATTGGTATCCAATTGATTTAAATAAATTTTCATCGGACTGCCTGGGATCCCAACCCACACCCCTTGACTTTTAAGGTTATCAATATTGACAATGTCAGTATCTTTAACCTTTCGGCCATGGGGGGGATTTTATTCTACTAA
>JAAAKE020118228.1:0-15766 GCA_010014785.2 Anisolabis maritima | reverse complement strand
TTTTCTTTAACTTTTATAATATAAAGCCTTATCTTTGTTTTTGTTTATTCCGTATACTGATATAATTAATATATGACAGATGATCTAGAATTTTTATCAAGTTTTTAAACTAAGTTATGAAAGATACAATTTTTGAGATTATCTGGTTCATTTCATTAATTCCTTCTATTTTACTAATCCCACACAACAAGGCAAGTGTAAGAAATGATATAAAATAATATCAATGAACTGCTATTTTTTTGTAGGTCTCAACACAAGTTGACCACGTTGGAATATTTACGTCGAAGCGTAAATAACATAGGGTGCAGAAATGAGCTCGTTTTTAGTTGCTTAAAGGTAGACAGCCAAAATAATCAACTCACTAATGGATTTTTCATTGCTCCAGAACTGACTACTGCATGTGCAATTGTTAATTTCTAAGGAGCCTTAACAACTGCGCATGCTTACTTTATTCTAGAGGTGCTTTGGAGCAATTGAATGAAACATCCATTAATGAGTAGGTCCTCTTTCCAAGCCTGGTTCTGCCTCCCAGCTAGCAAAAACAAACAAATATATGCACTCCATTGTATATTCTTTGCAGAAACCGGCGGCCGACATCTATATTAAAATATTTTATGTAAAAGTTCATTTTTGAAAATGTGTCTCATTTAGTGAAAGTAGTAGTTGAAAAATTTATAATTATTTTAACGTGTATTCATCATCATTTAATGATAATTTCTAGAAATAAGAAAAATTTTGTCTATTTCATGAATTCTTGGAGAATCAATCTTCTCTATTAATTTGGATCACTTCCTCTTTTCAATTAGATAATTGTTACTTAGAAACAAAAACATCTTAGATATACATAGAAAGTAAGAAACAAACCTAAAACTTTTTTTTTTTTGTCTTTTTCGGTATCTGAGGTCATTTAGACTCCGTCCTTATTTATTAAAATTAATTGGTAGCCAATATAATTTAAATAAATTTTTGTCGCTCAGGAAGGGAAGCGAACTGACCTTTGGTACGGGAAGCTAGTCCTCTAGCTCTGCACCAAAAGACAAGGCAACTTTTATTCGTAATTTAATTTATTCATTGCTCATATTTTAACGAATAAGAACAATGGTTGTCTTAAAACATTGTTTACATGTAAATAGAAAAGAAAGGCAGTTCAAATGAAAAAATACAAATAAATATGGCCTGGAGGCGGGAGTTCCGGTGGACAGCCAAGTGATAAAAATAAAAAAAATTTATATTCTGTAGCCGACGTTTCGAACGTCCGTCACGTTCATCTTCAGAGCAAACAAAATTTACCATAAAAATACGTTAGGTATTACATTTTTACATCATCAAAAAAAAAAAAAAAAAAAATATTCATTTGTATTTTTATGATAAAAATTTTTAATTGTTGTGAAAATGAACTTGAAGGACGCGCGCAACGTCGGCTACAGAATATAAATTTTTTTATTTTTATCTCTTGGCTGTCCACCGGAACTCCCACCTTCATCATCCAATTAAAAATCTACAACCATCCCCCACAGAAGAAATTTGAAGACAAATATATATTTAATAAATCTTTTCTTCTGGTATCACAATATCTTTTTTCGTGTAAACAATGCCTTACTTCTTTATTCATTCAAACATGATCATTGAGTGTCCCATTTAAAGTTTAAAAATTATTAATATATTATAATAATAAATCATTAAAATATTAAATATAAATAAATAATTATTGTATCTTTTCTTTGTTTCAGCCTCAGCGAATGCTACTTCGCAGGCAAGGGTGCTGCACTGGTGCTGCCCCAAAACGAAAGAGCTCGGCCCTGCCGTCGTACGACTCCCGCAGGTGCCGCGAGTGCCGGGGCGGCCGGCGGCAGTGTCGGATCATCTGGCACTGCCTCCGTGTCCGGTCCAGATATCCAACAACACCTTCAATCAATGTTCTACCTCCTGCGACCCGAGGAAACGCTAAAAATGGTGAGTTTATCCAAGATACCTTCTTCATTTTCTACCTTTAACGACATTATTTTAACATGAAAATAATTTATTGGTTTTTGTCGTTATAACTAATTTACAAAGGTAATTACCAATTATGATAAATTTGAATTTTTATTTGAAATAAAAGTATTGTTGTATCTTATTAGTAGTATAGTTTATTTTACACGCTATTCTTCTTTTGAAAAGACATTAGTAAAACACGTGGTGCTATTATTTTCAACATATTCCTCTATTTAAATTAAAGCATAACAATAATGTTTTCATTTGACATTAAATATTAAATAATATATAGAATATCTGAGTTGGTTCTAAAAAGTTCAATCTCCAGAAATAATATATATATATAATTTTTCAGGATATGGTTTTTGGTGAATACAAAAATATTTAGGACAATAATTTTGTCGATAACTCAATATTGATTCATTTGGTCTTAAAAATACTCGTAAATGAAATTTATTTTTAAAATCTCTATTTCATAAACATTTCATAGTTCTTCCAGATACTTTTTTAAGTCTTTTCAGGCATGTAAGGCCATTAAGATTCATAATGCATATTTATTTCAAATGATTGGTTTTAAATATAATTTAAATAAATTTTATCGCTGAGGACGATAAGCGAACCATTGTCCCTTAGTTCTTGAAAAATTTTAATTATTTTCCATGATACCATTATAAATTTTTTTTTTTTTGAATATTTATTTAATATATTTTTAAATAAATATGATTCACCTCATTATCCTTCTAACCATACAGATTTAAGATTTTCTCCTAAATCTTCTTTGTAATAATTATATAAAATATTATTTAATACTTATAAAACTTAATATATTATTAATAATTGGTTTGGTAATAGTAACTTTTTATTTTATCAAATTGCATGCAAAAAGAAATATTGGAGGGTTATTAAACTTTCCCAACTCTCCCCCCCCCCCCTCCACCCATGCCTCAGAGGTTAAAGATAGTGATATTGCCAATGTTGATAATCTTAAAATCCAAGGGTGCGGATCTCAGGCAGTCCGATGAAAATTTATTTATATTTGGATACCAATTGGTCACATTTGTTTGTGTGAAATTTTTTTACTAAAATAGTTTAATTTCTGTAAAACGAAGTATTTAAATAGTAAAGTGTATCTGAGAAGTCCCTTTTAACACCTGTTGTTCTCTACAAACCTGACTTTTATCTAGTGATCCAACTTCTCTCTTTTTTCACATTTACTCTACTTAAGAAATGGACAAAAATAAAGCTTAAGTGCCTTAACAGGATCATGCGTGCCAAAGCTTAATGGGTTAATTTCCAAGAAAATCATCCACTGGTTGGACAACTCTGTATTCTGGCTGCTCACATTATGACATCATATTAGCTTATAGACTTCTATACAATATTGTGCTTTGTTCTTTACTGTTTTTTTTTTTTTAGTATTTATGTCAAAAGCAACGAACGATTTGTTTTCATCCATTTTCTTATTGTGAATAATTAATTTACTTGCCATGTTTTAATTCGAAATCAAAATCGTTTTTCATTTTTCATTTGAATTTAAATTTGGCACCTAAAATAATTGAGAACATTAAAAAAAATTCGTAATTAAATTTTCTCTCGTCTTTTTAAAAAAATTCTTAAAAGAAAAGAATAATACCATAAATTATAATTCTTCACACTTGAACTAGTTGATTACACTAGATCAGTTAAAACCCTAAATCAAAGCTACCTGAAAAATCTCTCACAAAAGATGCATTCATCACACTCATGGTTGCGTATCAAAACATGAAAAGGGTTGACAAGTTTTTGCCCTTCTATTGATTGAAAATTTTTTTTGACTGCTTGGTCATTTAAAAAAAACCTGCGTTGTTGAAAAGATTCTTATTATTTATTCGGAACAACCTCGCCTCTTCTTTGGTGAAGTGTCAAACTATCTTAGTATATTTAACCCTTGTGTGCCCAACTAAAAAATTCTAGTTAATATCAGATGAACAAACTCAATAAAATCATGCTTATATGGCTTTAATTTTTTAAAAAGCTTAGCTCCAGGGAATCTTTAGAGACTGGTGAAATCGTTATTTTTTGTGATTCCCAGTAGGACTATGGCCAGGATGACTCCAGGACCCACGACGTCATTAGACCCCAAACCGGTCTTTGCTATTGAGTTTCTCGTAAATGATCTGTGGAGAAATTCGCACACATCATGCTCTATAGGAATTAACAACCACCACACCCACTTAGGGACACATACATCAATTTAATAGGAAGGTGTTGGACACAATTGAGGTCGGTAGGCTTTATTTTTTTATATATTCATATCCTTTAAATATGCCTATCATTTATATTAAAAATATACCTTAGTTTGAAATTAGAAATTTAACTATTTTCAACAGTCATAAATTATTATACCCATTAGTTTGAATTTAATTTCTTTAAAACTCTAACCGACATATTTCTTTTTGTATCTATTCATTCCTTGAAATCGTCTTCATTTTCGACTTCTCCCCGGAATTTCAAATTCGCAAGGCACATTCTTTTTGGCGCCAATGTCTTGTCTGGTATGAATCAGTAATCGTATTTGGTTAGACCCCAGTGCTCTATTCTCTCCCGGGCTGCGTGGGTTGACTTCAGGGTCTTCGAGGACGAATAGTCCCGCAGCATGAAGACTCTTGATTGCCACAAACATCTGACTCATAAACTTGAATCCCAGACAGTTTCAAGTCTTTTATTGTTTATTTATATTCTTTAATCTTTCTATGACAAAAAGTCACTAGAAATTTAATTAATTTTCTTAAAGACAAATTTATCCATATATTTAATATAAATTCGAAACGCTACAATGGAGGCTGTGAAGAATAAAAAAAAATTATCATATTGACATTATAGTTAAACCTACGAATTCATAACTAGGAAGAAAGCGAAATAAATTTCCTAGAATAAAATAAAAATTAATATAATCAAATTTTATGAAACGATTTTTGTTACAAATTATATTAGATATAACAGGGTATATCAACATATCAAGATATTTTTTTTAAATATTTTATAAAATATATCGATCTTTTAAAAAATGAATTATAGAAAGATAAAAAATATCGCATTAAATGTTAATTGATATTATAATAGGAAAGCCTTGAAGGCATTCATTCGAAATCAGCTCTATAAACTAGGAGTCTGACTGGATTCATTTCCCAAATAGCCACTCTCCAAACAAGTGTCTAGGCTAAATAAAGTCTAAAAAGGGGTTTAGAATTCCATATGATTATTTATTTAAATATAAAGAAAATCTCCTTTAGTCATAGAATTAAAAAAATACATTTTACAATCAACCTTATTTATTCTCTTTTTATTTTTTATAAATCAGTAATCTAGATAGAAAAATATTAAAAATAGTAGCCTATTTCTAAGAAATAAAATGGGAATGTTTGTGCTAAAATATAGACAAAGACAAAAGGTTTGGTCATTCTTCCCGTTAACCATTTTTCTTCCAAAAACCAGCCTCTTAATAGTATTTGCAAAGCAAGGCCCGCATCTCTGATGGAGGAGAGACGACCTCCATCACCCCACTATAAAATATTTTGCACGCCGGCGTCGCTGATGGCAACACTGATTGTGCCAACACCAACTCACTCCATGTTATTTGCTTACAAAGTCCGCAAATTTGCATATAGCTTCCGAACAATCCCATGTTTTCACGCTTGAAAGACAATTCAAGAAGAATCACAACATGATATAGGAATTGGAAAAATGTTCAGTATGATTTATAGAAAATTTTTATTCAAACTATTACTAAATAAACGATACACTACACCTCTCTATCTTCATCATAACAATAAAAAAAAAATTGAAATTTATAATTTTGAAGGTCAAAGACCAATATTGAAAAATTTATTTGAATAGAGAGAGACCTGGAATCATTCGAACTCAGATTAAGTGCATAAAAACACATTTAATCAGTAAACTCAAAAAAATTAAATTTGAATTTGATTTGTTGAAACTTTAATTAGTTAAAAAAGTTAAATTTGTCCCATTTACTGTTGGCATGTTAGTATTTATTTGTCTTGTTCTTATCAAAAACAATAGGGCCTTTAATCTTGAGAAGAAATGAAACCCAAAGTTAGATACAATCCTTGATTTTTTATGTATACCTACTACCTACCTATCATTTCTTAATTCTCTTTCTATAATTGTCCATATAACAACTACCGAATAATACAAATTTCGACTTTTAATTTTAATTATATATATATATATCTTTCCTTTTTACCTTTTTTTAATTTTATTTTCAATGAAAATAATTGGTGAAGTCGTAAATATACTAACTTTATTGGCAAATCGATTTGATTTCTTAAGAATTAAATAGCATTTCAATAAACTAATATATTTATCTGTTCAATCGGGATCCTTTCATTGTCTAAGTACCCAAGTAAGGTTGATTTAATATTCCTATAGTGTTTTTATAAGCCCTGTTCAGATATAATAGAAGTTAAGGCCCATTAAGCAACCTCTTTAACAAAAAACATTTTTTGTTCAGATATATAATTAAAGACCACACACAGACTAGTTTTGTGAGTGATTTGTTAAATCTTTATTAGTCTAGATCTAGTTTGATGAGAAAAAAATTAAATTATTGATTAAAAATTAAAAATAGAATTTGAAAGCCATTTTCTTTTACATATACTTTAAATTTTATATCCTTATTTATTTATATATATGTTTACTCTTTTCTTTTTTCTTCATTTATTCTTCCATGTCGGCATTCAAATTAAATTTAATAAAAATAAAATATTTAAACAATATTGTTCAAGAACTAACATAATAACAACTTTACTAAATAAAAATAATATACAATTAGGGAGAAATTAGAGATCAAATTCCCGAAGAGACCAGTGATTCTCAAATGTACTCTTAAGTGGCCTAGGACCTGACATCTGCGTGGATCCCTGGTATGTAATCAAAATTAGATAGGGTCCACATCTATAAATTTGAGAACCTCTATGATAGGCTATTTGATTAAGTTTTGTCCCCCTCCAGTAAGTGGACCTATACGGTTCAGTGAAATGTACAAGACTTAATTATTTCTTTCAATCTTTAAATTTTATTTTAAAAATAAATATGACATCACGAATCTTTTCTTTCATCTTGCACCGGGGGACAGTTTGTCCGATTGCTTCAGTTGACTAACCTCTTGATTTGGTAATTAATGCTCTGACAGATTACACAAGAACATTCCTCTAATTAGCTTCTTCATTATTCGGAAGAAAAAAAATGCCTCTGGTTATTTAGGCTATTTCCAAGAAATTGTAGGTATTATATATTTGTAATAATTTTGATAAAAAATACAGGCCTGTTATCTTGTATCCTTTTAAAATTATTTAACTACTGCCATCCTGTTTAGATTTTTAAATTATTATATTTAATTAGCCTAATTTTGCGAGACAAAAAAAACAATTTAGAGTACATTTACTTTTTGGTGATAGGCTCTAGGAGAATGAATTTTGCATGAATCAGCCCATTTGTCCCATCATCTAGACTCTAGACGATTATTTTAATTTGGAAATCTACTTTTCTATACCATCTTCCAAAATTTTTTTTATTAATTATAATTTTTCATTTGATACCCTTTGGGCATTTTTTGACAATATTAATAGCATCATTTGATTCCTTCGATATTGATTGTATGAATAAATTTCGGACTCAATGACCCTAAGCTCTCAGGCAAAGTGACAGAAAACCATCTCCAATTTTTCGCCATCAAGGGACATAGACGACCCACTGGGAAGGTGGGGATGGCTCCCCTCATGGACCCTCCCAGTTCTTATTGATTTCTTCAAAAAATTTTTCCAAAGAATGAAAGGACACAGGAAAAAATCCCTTAAATATAGTATGCCTATGTAAATAACCTCTATTTTCATTTTAAATATTCATGAATTATTATAAAACATAAATTAAATACAAATATTGTTAGTAAAGATCACATTAAAATATTTGAATTTGAATGCCAGAATTATCAAATAAATGAAATTATATTTAAATTTTATTATCCAACTTAGCTGATAGAAAATTAGGAGTTGAAGTATAGGTCTCACTTCTCAAACAACTTCTTAAAATCATCAGTCCCTGTGTACGTTGAATGATATTTTCTTAACAATGATTATTTTCAAGTTAAAATACTTCTCGACTATTCTTGTTTTTATTTTTTCTATAAAAATTCTAACTTTACAAATAATAATAATTCACGTATTACTACTAGGTTTTTCTAAATTGAAATTTTAAAAATTTGATTAGCTAAAGAGAGGATTAGATCGCACGTGTAAAAATTCTCCGATTGGAAATATTTATGCAGAACCTTTGGATCAAACGAAAGTGGCATCACCATACGATGTGCATACGAAGCAAGACACGCCTTAGACATTGCATTGCAGGATCGCCTCTCGAGCCGTGACTCTGAGACTATCCAACCAATCAAACATACAAATTGGCCTTTCTTAGAAGCACCACCGGACCTCGATCAGATTTATAATCTAAGACTATATTCATTGTGATATTTGAATTAACAAATTTTATTAAAAGAAAATAGTGCCTATTTCAAGAATAATAATTTTAAAATGATTCAAACGATATTTTTCAAATTTGAATTATTATATACAATGGTTGACACATTTTTTGAATTCCTTTTATATTTGCACGTCAACATAAATGCACATAGTAAATGTATCTAGAAAAAAGATAAGACAATTCAACTTATCATATTTCTAAATTTATTTGCTTACACCCGCATATTTAATACCCAGCTGTTCTTCAACCTGAAACCTGCTTGAGTTTTGTGATACGATCCTTGTGAGCAGGTGTGTCTCGCGCGCAACCTTTTTCAGAGCAGCACGTGCAGAGGATCTTTTCTAAACATGGGAATATAATACATTTTCTTTACTCTTAGACCTAAACAGATAAGGAAAATAAAAAAAATGCTTTTTTGTTTTTTCTAGAAAAAAATATCCATATGAAAAAGAATAAATTATATTTATTAACTCTAAGACAAAATTTTACATATATATTTTATATAAAATTAGCTCTACCGCCCGCCTCCCCTTAATAATGTTCTTCATTTTTCTCTTACCTCATTTAAGTTAAAAGAAAAACATTCCCCAATCTTGAATCCTCTATCCTCCCTCCACCCGGTTATGACTATAGTTACAATGGTAAGCGCCTTCTAAACAATATCAACTATTATTTTCCACTTATTTATACTGCGGATAACTCTCATTTCATATTTAATTAAAATTGGATGTAACATAAAAAAAAAAATTAATGAAGATCAAAAAGACTAAATTTTTGACAAAAGTATATTTATTCCTAGGTGATTATTGCCGGATATTTCCAACTCTTCTTCATCACCCTAACAATGAAGCATTAATAAAACAATTGTTTCATTACATTCACATGAGTAAAGGACATTGTTGCATTCCACGAGATAAAATTTTCTCTTCCTTCAATGATTAAACGGAGAACTATATGTGGCATTATTAGGAGGAGCCCACTGATGAGGTAGAGTTGGATATAACTCCGAAATATCCGGCAATAATCTTCTGCGAATAAATATACTTTTGCCAAAAATTGAGCCTTTTATTTAAATAAATAAATAAATAAATTTATTTACGACCTGCTTAGAGGCACAAGTCCTTGGTGGCTAGGTCCAATCAAACACAAATACAAATTTATAAATAATAATAATAATAATAATAATAATAATAATAATTTATTTGATCTTTATAAATATTTATATGACTTATTAGTGGGGTGTGGGATGATCCCACATCTTCATATTAAAAAAAAATTAATTTTAAGGGGGGGAGGCGCCCCCTGAAATGTTTAATGTTATTTTTCAATTATTTTATATTATCATAGATAATATAATTGATTTATTTATTTATAGCAAGGGTTCGCAGTGGAACGTCCATCCGTGTTTTTACTAGGACATTGCTTTGTTAAATTATTTAACATCTTTTAACATTCTGTCTTGAGCCTTCTTCACACTTTTTTTAATTTCTCTTAGTAATCATTATATTTCTCTCATATTTTTTTCTTAAAAATTCATTGAATGTTTATTTCCATTATTAAATACTAAACATTTCATATTTTGAATTGAAAAAATATTTTGGTCATTTTTCAAATATATTCAGAAATCCACTAGATTAAGTCTCCTTTTTTTTATTTTTACCTTCCCTGATCACCCTCATTCAATAGCACTATTATTAGGGTAATATTCTTATATTCTCATAAATGCATGATCAATACATGAATAATCAATTATCCGAATGCCTATAGAGGTTAAAATCTAACAGTAACTTCTGGAAATTCTTCAAATACCAACTAAAATAGTTGAAAAAAGCTAAAAGAATGCATCCAAATAAATAGAATTAAAAATACATTTCTCATATAGGAGAAATAAGCTTAGGAATGAAACAAGTCGAACGAGATTCTCAGCCCTCTCTCATTTATTCTCAAATGTTCCTTATTGTTTGGAATTTTTATTTTTCGTTTATCCAGCTTAATGCCCTGGTTGCTGCGGTTTTGAACCTCGGTCTATCCTTCTCGATTAATGGCATTCGAACCAAATAGGCATCTGCCCCGACCTTCAAACAAGCATTTTAATTGAATTGAAATGCATTTGGTCCTCCTATAGCTCAAGATGAAAAAGAACCAGCAGCTCTTACCAAGGCAAGATGGCAGTTCCGATATCAAAATACCAGTATTTCTCAAGTGACATCTTACAACATCACACATCATGTCAGGAACTGGAAAGATATCACATTAACATCACACACCTAAGCCGACTTGTTTTTCATTTTCAGCTAATCTCTGTCAAGGTGTTAATAAATGTGGTGTCGATTTCATCGAGCCCATTTCAAAACGTATCAACGAATTAAATGTCAGAATTATGTCAAATTAATCTTCACGGCCAAGGGCGCGATAATCGAGATAATTGCATCGAATTAGACCATTAATGGAATGTTTTATTAGATTTGACTAGGGGATCAATTTGAATTTCGCATACTTTATTTATTTCATTATTTTTATAATTAAATTAACTCAATATTTTTGATAAAGTTAATCAAGTTTTCTTGTAAAATTTTTTATAACACTTTGATTCAAATTTCTTTCCCTGTACTGTTTATCAATCCAAAATGAATATATTATAAATCTACACACAAATTTCCCTTTTATAGATATGGACACTATTTATTTAGATGTAGTCTCAAGACAGATGAAAAATAAGATGATCATAATTACTTTCCTAAGAAATCATATACTTCGAATATTATGTTCTATTCTACCTAAGAAAAATAATTTCCAAAATATTTTATAAATTATTGTATAATCAGGAGCCAAAAGGATCTTGGTAGGAGAGGCTTTCTATTAAATTACATAGAGTTGGCTAAATAAGGTCTTTTCTAATCTAAAAAATGGAACAATTAACAAATTTTATTTGCAGTTTTAGGGGTTCTCTCCCCTCGCATAAAATATCTAATTTCAAATCACATTTAATATTTTATTTTAAATTAATTGTCTTAAGGTCTTGGTATTTGGTAATCTATCTACCATTTGATATGGCTGAATAGGTTTCTTAATATAATGGGGATCAAAAAAAGATAATGTTAAAGTGAATGAAATTATATAAAATTATGAAATCGGGCATTACATTCATCTCTGACCTTTTTTTGTATCTGAGCTTAATGATCTTTAAGCAGTATAGCTAAAAAGTCCTATTATAGCCAGTTGCTTTATGAATAATTATCTAGCTAAGCAGATTGTAAAATATAAACGAGGATTTTAAGTTCCCCTTTAGAAATGTTTTCTAATAAAATCTATTTTTACCGTTTTATAATTAAATAAATCTATTATTTATATTTATAATACAATATTTGCATGATTTCTTCTATTAAATAAAAATTCTTTTATTAGAATAAATGCAAAAGATTTTTTTCATTACTCTCTTATTTACTTTGGTATATCTCATGCTTTTATGAGATGTTTAATTTAATAGTCCACTATTAGATGACGTTTTATCCAATTAAGCGTATGTTAACATACGGGACCAGATCAAATAATTTATAAACTGGCTTTTTTCACTATTTATTATATTTATCTTAGATACCTATGTTGTTTTGGATAACCTTGAAGCCAACTGTGAAATCCGGCCCTTTTGCATTCCAATCTGTTTTTACCGCATATTAAGCACTCAGAGTTGCCGACACGAAAATTTATAATAATATTAATCCTCTTAATATATCTATAAAAATACCTCTATTTTGCATTATAAATTTTTATCAATTCCATCGGCCATGACTATATTTTTTGTCATGATTTTTTTCCCATCTTAAATTATTATTTGACAAAGTGCCAAATTATTCTATCTATTGACCATGTCATGATTTTTGAACAGTCAATGTTTACACTCATAAATTCAATTTTTCATATTAAATAAATTTATTTCTCAAGTCTTTTCGCCATCTCAGGTCATTTAGACTTTAAACAATCACAATTAATTTATATACGAGAAGTGTTATCCGGCATATTTATTTATACCAATTGGTTTAAATAATCCCCCCCCCGGAGCCGAGAGATTAAAAATATTGTCATTGTTAATATTGATAGCCTTCAAAGGGGTGTGGGTTCATATATCAAGCAATCCGATGACAATTTATTTAAATCAAATTGAATTTAAATAAATATGCCTATCGTAAATAAATATAGCATCTATATCAGATGCCGAAAAGAAAAAAAATTAATCGGACTGCCTGGAATCCGAACCCACATGGTTTGTAAGGTTAAGAATATTGGAAGTGTCAATAGTTCTAATCACTTGGCCATGGGGTGGGGTTGGGGATGAAATTTTATTTTTTAACATATCTTTTTTTTCCTTTATCTAATAATGTAATTTTTAATTTTATCATATGATTAATATTTGAGAAAAGCATTTTCATTATTTATTTTTGTCCTCGGGTAGTTCTAACTTGTTTTGATGTGATATAAGTTTTTTGCAATTAATGTTTCTAATTATTTATTCTACTACGAGTAAAGATACGATGGATGTTTGAAAGCCACACTACTTTGCTTTTTTAATGTCACATATATTTATTTTTTATATTTGTTTAATTACTATGATTCCCAGAGTGAGAGAGATCATAATATAAAAAAAAATTCCTTACACAACCATCAGCTAAAAAAAAAGTTTAGCTAACTATGAGTGTTTTGACGATGCTTTAGATATTAATTGCCCAGCCACAACGAATAAACAGACCAAGCAGAAAAAAATTCTCTCACTCCCATTTTATACTATTAAATAATAACTTATAATCTGTTACCTCGCTTGTTCGCTATCTCAGCTACAAATCGCTCGCCAAACAAGCCAATTGGCAAGGTCAAGGCAAAAGACACTCACCTGGCTTCTTTTGCCTATCAATCAAAGACTATTTACATTCGAACACGTTGTACTCTCTATTATTTTAGGAAAATATTAAAGCCGTTTATCTTAGTTGGCGATTTTTTATTTTTATTGACATAGCATATATTTATTCGGCAAAAAGAAAAAGTACAAATTTAATTAAAAATTTACCCTCTTTTTTCATGAAAAACATCTTTTTTTTCTTAAAATTTTATTATCAATAATTTCAAAAATAAGCATATTCTCATATCCTCTTCTTGAGCAATATTAACCATCTTGAAGGTCATTGCTGGTCGAAGTGGGGATTTGTTTATTTAGATGGTCATTTTTATTTTATAACAAATCTTCATAGGATCCCCAAATAAATGGAATAATTGCTCATTATATGCCAAAGGATAAATGTTTCTCCTCCGAAATTCAATAAAAATTATAATAAATAAATAAATAAACAATTATAAAATAAGAAGAGATTAAAATAAAATTACTTTATTTTCTAAGGTTAATAAAGTTATAGTAAAGACTAGTATTCATTTTTTTTTTTTTTTGAAAATTAAGATTTCAACAAGTTTTTTTTTACATAAAAAAATATAATATATTATATTTTAAAAACTAACAAACTAAAAATATCCTTAGACAAATAAATGTAAAATGATAATATTTGATTCTTAGAACGAAAAATTATATAATGGAATTTACATTTGCGAGATCTTTATAAATAACATTAATATTGTTTTTTTTTCTTTGTGCTTTTCCGATTAATACAAATATTTTTTTTATCTTTATTCCTGGAATCACGGTTTTCAGTCAACATTGTTTATTTTATGCTATTAAACAAGTAGTATTAAAATAAATTTTCTCAATTTTTATTTGCTTCTGGATAAGTTCGCTCATCTATAATTAGAGCCTAATAGAAAGGTTATACTCAACTAAGGAATTTGTTCAAATGAAACGAAACAAGTTCGTTCGCATAATAACATATAATATTCAATCGTTACCGTTATTTCCGTGAGTTACCCAATGAGATAATTTACATTATTAAGTTATAAAAAAAAAAAAAAAAACCTTTAATTTGGTTTTTTGACAAAATAACTAATAAAATTTCTTCTTCAGGAATTGAACAATTATTAATTTTTTTTCCTCATTAATATTTCTTTATTGATTTGATGATACCAAATTTTGTTTTAAATGGATCCAAAAACAACATTATTTAAATTTTTTGTGAAATCTAAAAGATTATCAATTAAACTTTTTTTCTTAATGTTATGATAACAAATTAATTAGTTTTAATGGATAAGTGTTTAAGCTGTTAAGCATTGTTTACATGTACCAAGGAATACAATAAATTCATTCATTGGAAGGTAAGCAGCCTAAATGACCAACTTTGTAATCGATTTAATTGCTCCGTAGTCCTTCTAGAGAAAAGCACGCATGCGCTTTTGTTAATTCTCCCTAAAAATTAACAACTATATGCATGGTCCACTCTAAATGAGTTATGGAACAATTAATCAAAGGATCCATTACTGAATAGGTCTTTTGGGTTGCCAAGCTTCTAGCAAACAAAAACAAACGATTTTAGGTATCCAATGATACACCGGCTTCAGTAGAAAGGGCACTAAAACAAGTATAAAAATTCTCTCCTGGTACTCGTGTTTTCTTGAATATATTTACTTATAATCATTGCTTCAAGCCTTACTAATTTATTTTATTTCTTAAAACTAGTTGTGAATTAGCTCTAATACTTATTATTTGAAAAATATTTTTCTTTTAAATTTTTTATTTTATTACACAATATTTTTTGTATTTGTACCAAAAATATAAAGTATATGAAAAAAGAAAAATTATATCTAAAAAAAGTTAAGGAAGTTTTTAAATCAGTTATGCGATAACCCATTTATTATTGTTTTTTCTTTTACTCTTAAAATTTATAAAATTGTTCACGCAATTTTTTTTTTTTCTATACTAAATATAAAACTTTCAATTTCTTTTTTTTTTTATTATATAACAAAGAAAACAAAAGGCTAATAATATACTTGTTTAAAAAAAAAGAAGTAAAGGTGTAAATATCACCCCGACTAAAGTGACGTCATCGTTGCATTGGCAAATCATATGTCCTTGAAGTCGCGGAATGCATTCTGTCCAATATGCCGTATCCGGAATCCGGATCCACCTCCACCTCTAAAAGGTCATCGCCACTTTAGACACAATAGACTCTTATCATCGAGTTGGAATCTTCGTAAATTTCCTTACAAATATTTTATTCGTTCTTTTTGATCGCAAACCAACTTCTAAATGGTTATTATTGGGTTGTTCGGAAAGTCATTTCGTTTTTTCCCGCCAGAGGACTTAATTACGTTTTTTCGAAACTAACTT
>JAAAKE020118217.1:0-15767 GCA_010014785.2 Anisolabis maritima | reverse complement strand
ACAATGGAGGTGTAATGCCTGTATAACAATAGAGAGCCTCGGCTGCTCGGACTACCTGCTGAGGTCTTTACCCTTCTGAGGTTGGGATACGACTGTATCTTTAACCTCTCGGCCACGGGGAGGTCTTCACAAAGTTGTCTATACATTCAAAATTTAATTTCATCTAATAGGGATGGCTATTTTCATTGATACCTGAATAAGTGAAATCCACTTAACTTCCTATTATCTTAACTCATCGAAGGCTTCATACTTAAATAGAATTTTCTTTAGCCAAATTTTATAGTCTACAACTCACCAGAAGGCCGAATTATAAGACGTTTATATGTTACAAAGAGTACGAGCATCCGAGAAAAAAGAATACCTTGCAATTGATTTCGACTCAATCAAAAACTTAACAAATATATTTATTACCAAAACAATGGAGTAATGAATTACTCTCTAGTCTAATTGAAAATTACACTTACCCAAAATATCGAAAGTCTTGCATTTGCCATCCGGACTAATAGTACCTAAATATTGATTTTGTAGGGTATTTCTTGGATTATTTACTAAATTAATTCCAGCAACAATTGCTGCTTCACATTCTTCACATCGAATCATGTGCCATGCTTCATTCAGGGTTACTAATGATCCAGAACAAGCTGAGTCTATAGCAAAACTTGGACCTGAAAAAATTTTTAATACATTCCCAGAAAAATGAAATTTCAAGAAAAATATTCAGTTTATCGCCATATATACAATCTAGCAATATAATAATTACCAATAAAATCAAAAGTATAAGAAATTCTATTGGCACTCATTGCCCGAGAAGAGCCAGAGAGGCCATATCCAGTGATATCTTCAACATTCCTCTGCCAATATTCGAGAGCATCGTTGCTGGAACTGGTCACGAATACTCCAGTATTACTTTCTCTCAATTCACATGGATTGTACCCGGAATCGAGGATGGCTTCAAAAACTACTTCGTGAAGAATACGAATTTGGGGATCCATCACTTTAGCAAGTTTTCCATGTACGTTGAAAAAATCGACATCAAATTTGCACAATATATTTTCTTTTAATTTCCCACTTCGCGGAATAGTGCCGAACATTCCTTAAAAAAATAATCAATCATAATTGAATAAGAATGGTATTATTCTATACATTCTCTTTTATTATATTTGCGTTAAAAAGAAGGCCGAGCACTTCTAAAAGTCTAGAGTAGGAATCAAACTCGTGACTATAGAAGCGCTCTTGGAACTCTTAATGTACTAAGAAAAAATTACATAACATTTTTCAGTTTAAGAATCTCGAATTCTATAAATTAAAATGGGATACTCTTTTACTATTCTTCACATTATTCATGCATAAAGTATTTTTTTTAAATTTTCCAGTTCGTAATATTGAACCAAACATACCTTGAAAATAAAAAATATAAATAATTCGGGAAATATTATTATTATTATTTTAAAATTATTTTACCTTACCTTTGGGATAATATCGAGGTTCATCATTGACTAAATCAATACCTGTTAGTAGTTTTTCTTTAAACTCTTCTATCGAATCACATTCGGTGAGACGACCCGACCCCCCCACTGATTACAATTTGTTCTTCAGCCATTCTAAAGATAGGATATATTAAAGATGAAAAATACTTAGTAGTAAACAAGAGTCCTAATTCTGGCTTTGAAGATGGGCTAGCAGCTGATAAATTCGTTAGTTCTATATATATTAAAATAAAAATAGTAGCCGAGTTTCCCGTTTTCCAATTTATAATAATCGATAAATAATTATTTATCTCTAGCAATATTATTATTTGAATACAGGAGTTTGTTTCAAAGTGGCAGAAAGATTTAGTTTATTAGGTTATTCTATTTATAATAATAATACAAAACAAAAGTAAAAAATCATTTAAAAAGGGAAAGAAGCTTTTTTTTATTTCTCTAATTTATTTTTCCATTGTTGACGTTTCGATCTCAGCCAAGCCCATCATTTATGCCCCCACCTCATGGCCGAGAAGTTAAAACTATTGACAATATTAATATTGATAACCTTAAAAGCCAAGAGATGTTGGTTCGGATCCCAGGCAATGCGATGAAAATTTATTTAAAACAATTAGATACCAATTGATTTAAATAAATATGCCTGGATAACAAATATCATAAATAATATGTTTGTAATGGTTTAAAAGTCTATATGGCCTCAGATGCCGAGAGACTTAAAAATTTTTAAAAAAAGTCCATTATTTATGAGTTGTTTCTTGTGTTAGCATATTATGAAAAAAATACATATATAGACCTTTAAACCTGGTTTAAAAACTAAGCTTATATATGTTCTTATATATAAAATAATACAGTGGTATCTCGACTTAGGAGCTTAATTCGTTCCAGTCCAAAGTTTGTATCTCGAAACCTAGTTTTCCATTATACTAGTAACTTGGTGTAATTCAATAATGCGTTCTCAGACTTGAAAATTAAAAAATTAAAAAAATGCATTTGTATCCAAAAAATAATTATTTTAATGCTGTTCTCTAATTGGTTCGCTAGACCCAATTCATAAAATAATTTTTTATGTATTTAATTAATTAATTTTTTTTTAAAGTCTCTTCGGCATCTATGGCTATTTAGGGTCTATATATAATTTAATTACGATATATAATCCAGGTATATTTATTTACAGTAATTGATATATAAATAAATTTTCATCGCTGCCTGGGATCCGAATCCATGCTCCTTGGCTTCTAAGATGAGCTATTTATTAAAAATGTCAATATCTTTAACCTCTCGGCCATGGGTAGGGGCTAATTAATTTATAAAAAATAAAACATTTGTTATTTATATTGAATATTTATATACAAAAATATTTAATATGAATATACAATGCAATAAATTTACAAATTTTGGTAGCCACAATAATAAATAATAATTCATAATTAATTAATTATTGTGTAAATATTTCGACGCACATAACATGCATCAATAGTGAGGTTAGAATAAAAAAGGTAGGTTTAAAATCTGTAACATTCAAAAGGTATATGTTAGCCCACCTCCGTTATTCTAACCGCACTGATGATGAATCCATTATTTACACATCCCAGCTTCTGCTAGTTACATAATTTGTAATTCATTAATAACACGTAAAAAAATAGAAAGCCATACAATTCTTGGGGAAGTAAAATTAAAATAAATTGCAGCAATGTATGTGTATATATGTTTGCAAATAAGTTTACATACGCGATGCGCTCAACTCAAATTAGATAAAATTAGGATGAGGTTAATTGCTTGGCCAGCTACGTGAGCTTGCTCGCGTAAGTTACAGCATTCGAAAATCTAACCGTTCGTATCTAGATACCAAAAAAGAGTATGGATAAAGTTCGTAAAGCAATTCGTAAGTTGAGGTACCATTGTATATTTATTTTGATCATAATAATATATAATTAATAATATAATATATTAATTCAAAAAACAAAACATAAACTAGATTTTTCACATTCTGAGATTTTCCTAAGTCAAGACTGAAAAAGTGCAGAAAATTAAAGAAAGATATGTGAAATAAAAATAGTTGCTACCATTCATTCTATTGTAAAATTATAGAATTGAGCAAAAAATGAAGCTCACCTTCTCCTATGAACTGTAAAGAAAACTTTTAACAGTCTAACAATGAAATCATTCTTTATTCCTTTAAATATGAATACTCGGCAATAAATCAAGAAAGTAAAACAATAAAATTTACGTAAATAAACTATCTTATCACGTTAAAATACGAGAGTTGCTTTCAATCATTAAATTACCTTCTATTGTAAAATTATTAGGACAGTTTTATGAGCAAAAAATAGATCTGAAAAAATTTTTTAATTTCGAAATAAAAATCAATTTTTATTTTAATTTCACATTATTTTGCTACATAATTTCCTTTTAATTCAATACACTTAGTCCAGAGGTCCTCCAATTTTTTCAAACCCCAGAAAGTAAGATGAAATCTGTCCTTTGGTGCAGAGGCAGGGGTCTCACCTCACATATCACCAGGTCAGTGGTTCTCTTCCCGTCCTGAGCTACAAAAATTTATGTATATTATTTTGGCTATGGGATGGCACGTTGTTGTCTTGGCATCCAACACGCGGACAGCTTTCTCATTTATCACAGCTGGAAATTCCTTTTTATTCATTTTTGAAAAAACACTTGAATTGTTTTGCTTGGCAAAATAAATAATGGCTGCAGCTACCTGCAAATTTGACAGTAGGCATATCAAAAGACGTTTTACTTATTCTACAAGTAGTTCTGAGATATGCATACCATCTGTATTATTTAACATACTTCTCAAATCTCCCAAGTAGAATTCACAAAAAAAATTTAGTGTAACTAAGAGCACCTCACAGGTTTCCCTTATCTGCTTAGGCAAGAGAGTTGTCTTGCCAGATTTTTACTCTCTCTATATGTAATAGTATAGTATTGGGAAATGCGATTAAAAAAATTGATGTGGAGATTTCATCGACTTTAAAAAAATGGTTCCCATAAAATAGTCTGTGTTTATATGAACAAGATCTTAAAAACGAAAAAATGTATGAGGCTGAAATTTTATATTTAAGCTAAGGGCCCTTGTCACTTGCATCTGGAAGCTTTTGAATAACGGCCAACTATCGGGTACTAGTACTTTACTAATGTACTTAGTTTTTTTTGGTTTTCTCAAAATTCGCTCTATCAATTTTGATTAAAATTCAAATATCAATTATTTATTAGATGATATTTAAAATGTATTAACTCTTAACCGCCCCAAAATTTTCTGGGGCTTTACTGATGTACACGTATATGTCTTAAGTGTTTTGTGAATTTTTTTAAAACCATTCTAGCGTTTTTGTTTAAATTGGCTGTACATATAATAAATCATATAATTTTTAGAATGTATTAATCATATTCCACCTCAAGTGTGGACCCTCAATTTACATAATGGGCTATGCGCACTTTGCTCTTGCAGATGGCTGGCTGGCCTTGTTATCTTTTGGAAAACAAAGTGCAAGTCATATGAAAATCTCATTTATTAAACAAAATAAATTCAAGTTAGCTGTACATTGAACTGCTACCTACCTATTTAAAATGATAGAAAATTTCCTTTCTTTAAGAATCTGAAAAACCCATAAGTAGGTTGAAAACAAAAAAAATTTTCAGCGGTATAATTATTACTATAATAATTACCATATATTAAATAAAATGAAAAACCCAATGTAAAAAATTCATATAAATAGAACATTCATACATTTCACCCATCCTAAGTTATTGTAATAATAATTTAATTTGGGCGATTAACCGAATCAGAATCTATCATACAAGAGCTCCACTTCATCTGGTAATATTCAATATCATTCAAACTCCTGTCTGTAGCTGTACAAATATTAGAGCTTCAACTATATATCTTTTAATAGAATGTTCGACTAGACTATTAAAAACTCCTTGCTTAATAGATTTGAAATCAATTCTAGAATAGTTTTATTGTTTTCTTCAGACAAGACGGTTTTATTATTGTTTTTTTTTTCTACCAAACCTTGTTACATACATTTTAATAATACAAACAGAAAATGAGCAAGAGAAAGTGCATCTTTTGATAAATTTTCAACCAATATGTCAATATGGAAATTTGAGAAAATAACTTTTACATCTAAATCTCGCCATCTTCTCATGCAGAGGCATGGATTTCGCCACAATTTCGAGATATGATGAGTTTTATGATGATCCAACCGACAAGCTTAAGTCCGAATCTACGAATAATAATTCTCTATGTACAAATATGTTCGTGGATTAATAGAAATAACAATTCTCTGGGGCTAGGTATGCAACTTTTGTTATTTAAATGACCACTTTGTCCATATATTTACCTTGGACTGCTATAAATCAAAAAAATATTTTAGAAACTAAAATTTAAAAGAACACTTATTATATATGTATTATACATAGACTACTATGGCTACTATTATTATATTACCTAAATGCGCTTTTTGGTGTCTCTCCTTTGAATTTTCGTGTTGGAATAGGACGTACTACTCCAAATTTTAAACCCAAAATCTTAGATCATTAGAGCCAATTTTGAGAAAATCGAAAAAACTAAAAAAGTACATCAGTAAAGACTAATACTCTGGCCGATTTTATTGAAAAGTACGAGGGGCTTAAATATAAAATTTCAGTCTCGTACGTTTTTTCGTTTTTGAGAAATCTTGTTTAAAGCCTGACAGACGGACACAGAGGGAGAGAGAGACATATTTTTTTATGATCAATCTCAAAACGTGTATTTCCGTTGAAATCTTGATCGATTTTTTTGGCGATCGCATTATTTTCTAACTATATGTTTCATATATAGGTAAGAACAAATAAAAAACGATTTTAAATTAATATAGTATATAATATTATTTATTAATGTTAGTTTTTTATTTTATTATTGTAGTAATTTAAAAATTTTACAGATTATCAAGTCTTCCATAAAAATTTGAATGTGTGTCCAATTGTTAATATGAGATGGAGGCCTCTACGCATGCGCAAACGCAATTTTCTCAGTGCCTATGACCATCCAAGAGTATCATCATTGTTCTAAGAACGAGACCGCCGCCATGTTTAGAGAGATATTTCTGAGCCACAAATCTCTCAAATTATATATCCCCAGGTGAATAATGAAAAAAATCTTACCTTAAAATAATCCAAAAATCTTATTTGTTTAATAAGTGTCATTTGATTTTGATAGGAACTTAATACTTGTGGTCCAGATGTCTACGAGTGTGATTCTATTGATGAGGTGAGAAAATTAATTAAATATTACCTTATTAATTAATTAGATATTACCTTAATAATTCTGAATAATTAAGAAACGTTATCAAATTTTTTCACTTAATGATGTAATTTTAATAGTGAAGAAACAATTTTCTTATCTCTATTTTTTTTCATTTATTAAGAATATTTTAATATTTTTTCTTTAAATTATTTTAATTAAAATATCAAATTTTAATGTAACTAAAAAAAAAAATAAAAAGTAATTGTTTTTAGATTAGACTAAATAATAATAAAAAAAAAAAACTCATTTTTGAAAGATTCTATTAATTATTAAATTAGGTTTTGGAATATTTAATAAAATTTTTGTAATTAATGTTAATATTTCCAAAGCATACTTTCAGGCTTTTAATTTACTTTCATTTAGACATCAAAGATGTCTTTTTATTTCCAAATGATCTCTAGTACCTTTTTTAATAAAGGCTGAACATTTTATATTTGAATAGAATAATTATAAATAGATACAAAGACATGCCTTATAAAAACTAAAGCCCATAAGAAAGTTTCGAACATTCTTGATATGTTTAGAATTAATAATTATTCATCAGATTCTAAATTAAAAGACATAGATCTCAAATAAATTAAAATATTTAATGTTTAATAATTTGATTTTATAGCTGTGTATTTATTTATTTTAAAAATAGCTAGATCAAATAAAACTTTATTAGTTCATCTAAAATTTTTATAAGAATAACATTATAAAGCTGTTAATTACCATTCTAATATAATAAAATGTAGTGGACTATTATTAAATATAAACATATCAAGAATGTTCGAAACTTTCTTTTGTGCTTCTATAGGCATGTCTTTGTATCTATTTATAATTATTTTATTCAAATATAAAATGTACAGCCTTTATTCTTAAAAAAGGCACGAGAGATCATTTGGAAATAAAAAGACATCTTTGATATCTAAATGAAAGTAAATTAAGTTATGCTAGAATTTATTTTTAAAAGACAATACAAAGCCATTGTCTATAAAACTATATATATAATAATTATAATAGTTTTGTGATTATTTTTTCTTTTCTATATTTTCACTATTTTCTGAAGAAAAACAGTCATCAAATGCAATGCAAATACTAGGATAACAAAATAATTTTTTAGTCCTTTAAAAAAAAAATTATATTAATCATACCTTTTATGTTTATTTGGTTTTATAAATCCTTTTCACTTATTTATATATTTTATATATAAAATAATAGAGACCGAAAGAAAACAGGAGATGGTTTATATTGCACACTTTAATAATAATTGTATATTATGGACTTATTATTGATTAGAAGAGTAATACGTGCATTGATAATGTGAAAACAATCTAAATATATCGAAAGCATGAAAAAGACATGAACGAAATTCCCATTTCTTGATTTCTTTCTCTTCACAAACTTTAAGTCAGTTAAATTAACTGCGCATCAAATCTTACGCACCTTGCGTAACCTGCCTTTGGGGAGGGAAATTAAAAAAGCAATAGATGTCTAAATAAACAAAATCTTCTCAATTAATTTATTCAAAGATTTTAAAAAGTATAATAATTCTTATAAAGTATTATTCAGACATTAAAAATTTTAAAAGAACAATTCAGTTTGTTCTTTTATACAAAACAATTTTAATTATATAAAAAATCCAGAATATCTATGTTTTATAAATATTTATCAAACTTTTTATTTTAGTTCCAGGCCATCTTTAGATCTAACTGAAAATTAAGAAAGAATATGAAACTTGACAAACAGCATTAGGAATGAGAGTTGTTCTGGAACCTCATCACGATGAATAAAAATGCATTCTTCTTTCATTTTAATAAGATCGTAGGCTGTTTAAATAAAGCAAATAGAAAATACTTTCACAAAAACATTAAATTTCCTAATATTCGATTAAAAAATAATTACCTAAAGGCTTTTCCTGGCTCATCTCCCCTGAATACTCTAGAAGGAATAGGTACAGCTCCAGATTTTAAACCTTCAACTATTAGTCGCATAAACTCTTTTCCTATCTCAACCGGTGAGTCAAAAAGCATTTCCAAAAGATTTGAATGGAACGATGTTTGCTTTAGAAATACGGACATCCCTGAAATTTTCAACTTTTTGTTGTAGTTTTTCATCATCAGCAAGAGAATTTAAAATAACATCAACTCCTTTTTCGTCAGTTTCATCCATGACCATTTGTTCAAATGAAGTATGTGTATATGAACTTCCAATATGATTTTCTTTTAATTTTGGGAATCGCTGTAGAAGATAAGTTTTTTTCCTCGACCTCCCATAGTAACAAAAACTTCACAATTCATATATAGAGCAATTGTGATAGCTGCTTGTCCAACTGCTCCAGAACCTGAATGAATTAAAACAAACTTGCCACGTTGAAGTTTTGCAGTCATAGTATATGTGGAATACACCTAAAAATATATTTTATTTTACACTTTAGAAATAATAATCAATGCAACATCTTTTATCTTACATTGGCATAGACAACAGGAATAGTCGCGGCTTCCTCTAAAGTCATATTTGCTGGCACTTCTCATATTAATAGAGGATCCACAAGTACACTTGTTGCAAACCCATGGGAATGTGTTAGTCCCATTACTCGACGTCCTTTAGAATCATAATCACTAAATTCCAAGCCACTAACACATTCTTTGTACTTTAAGAAATCAGCCAAGCCATCTAATCCCATTCTTCCAGTTGAGAGCAAAAGATCTCGGAAATTTAATGCCGCATTATAAATCATAACCAATTCCAAATTACAATCACTTCCAGGTCTGATATAAAATACAATTAAGTATATAAAAAAAGTAAATTTTTTAAATTGATTTAATAATTATTTACCTAGGTACACAAATTGGACTTTCAATCCATCGCACGCTTGAAAGATCGCCCCATACAAGGGTATTAATAAATGCATGCTCAACTGGCATTTTCATTTCATCCCGCATCATATTCTTTATCAAAAGATGCCGATAGGAACCCCAATGTCCATTTTGAAATACATTTATAACGAGATCTTTTCGAGCTTTTTCTGTACATTGAGGTGAGTTCAAATTGAAGTCTGGAGCTGAAGAATCTTTAATAAAGAAGCATCTAAAACAAATACATCTTAATTTCAATAAAAATCGAAATAAAATACAAAAATAAATGATCACTTTTTCAGCTTTTGCTTCTTTCTTTCTTTATATATACGAGCTGCATATCCCTTGGACTCTTATAAATATATCACAATTAAATTATCCAATAAATTAATAAATAATACTTTGTTTCAGGATGACTACTCTACATGTAAAGTAAACTATTCTAGTGTAAAGCAACGGGTACTAAGGTAAAAAAAATATAAAGAAATTAAATATGATTCCATATCTATTTTAATTAATTAAATTAATTAATTAATTGTTTCAGTGGAATAAATGCAATATAGTGTAGTGTAATTCAGTGAATTTCTTAGGTAAGAAATTTTAAATATATTTTAATTTTACCTATTCTAATCAATTTTTCTTATTTTGTTTCAGTGCTGTGTAATAAATGCAATTGTGAAGTGCTTTAGGTATGAAAAGATAATTATTCAATTTTGATTTTCATACCTATTCTAATTTTTGTTTTGTGCATGTTTCAGTGTTCTCAAAAAAAATTTTGTGAAATGTGTTCAGTATTCTGGAATAAACGGAATTCAAAATGCGGCGAGGTGAATAAGGTAAGAAAGAATAATTTGAAATTAAGCATAATGCAGCCGATATATAAATTGATTTTTATTTATCTATCTAATGTAATGTACTATGATTAGAGACGCCCTTTCTTTTTCTTATTTTCCTCTTTGCTTGTTAAAATTTGATTTCCATTCACCATGTCTATTTTTGGCGTAATTCATCTGAGCTTTATGTTTCACTTTATTTTATTTTTATTAATATCTAACGTCCAACCATTTTTTAAAATAATTTTTATCGCAACTCTTTATCTAAATTTGCAGAATTTTTTTTATTATTTTTAATTCTATCTACTTACCTGATATTTTCTCCTGTTTGTTCCTGTTTCAAGCAGTTCACCATTCCTAAAATTCCTGAATGCTCTTCACTTTGGCTAAATAAAACAATTTTACTCTGATATCAATAATCTGCCTGCCATAAGTTCATTTGATTTTTTTAGAATAATAAAACTTTTATTTTCTACTTTTTGAATTGCAATTACTTTCAAACTCAAATTTTTAACCAAGGTTTTATTGAATTTCGGACTATTTTCTTCTAATAATAATATACAAA
Organism: Anisolabis maritima; assembly: GCA_010014785.2. Taxonomy (NCBI): domain Eukaryota; kingdom Metazoa; phylum Arthropoda; class Insecta; order Dermaptera; family Anisolabididae; genus Anisolabis; species Anisolabis maritima. The sequence goes on along the minus strand of JAAAKE020118217.1, from coordinate 4,743 downwards.
ACCTCCTGATGTAAGAAATTGTATTATATTGGCAAAGAATTTAGGATTTCTTATTTTATTACTTGCAATAATCAAATCAGCATTTTTATCAAGTGGAGAATTAGGCACTTTTCCAGTCCAGTAACAAAACGAATGTTAGGATCTTTTAAATGACTAGGAATATCATTTTTACTTGTCACGACAGTAATATTAGCCTAAAAAAAAATATCAAAAATATTTTTAACAAGGAATTGGTGTTTCCAAAATTTTATGATGTCAACTAAGCCCACCACCTTAACCACCTTAACCTTAACTGGCATCTACATTATTCCACTATACCCCAGTTAGGATTGGCATGATAGTTTAGACATCTACCACTTAGAAGCTAGCTTTGTTAATTTGCTTTAGCATCTGAGTGCGGCAAAGTATGGATCTGCCTTTAATTACCCCAAAAAATTGTAAATATAAGTTTAAAAATAAATTTGTTTACTTTTCCTCACCGTATAAAGAAGATTCTCGAATTGCACTATTTTACTTTATTCTATGGACAATAAAGTAATGAATGTGATTTTTAAGATATTCCATTGAGAGTTTTCCAATATTATTTGCACCAAATTGATGAGTGCATTTTCAAAATTTAACTTCTTTTCTGATTCAATAAAGGGCAATAATAAATATTATTCAATTTTAGCCGTTTCTTCTGGTTTTCGCGCAAGGGAATTAGTTTTTAATCCATATATTTCAAATCCTCCACATTTAATTATTTTTAAATTCAGATATGCATTGCATTGCTAAAAATGTAAAATATTTACTTAAAGTTTGAAAAATATTCTTCATTAAAATAGTAAAGAATTAAAGGCAGAGAAAATCTCTCATACAATACATACTGCTTTGAGCTTGCTCCAGGTGATAAAATACTTATATGTATAAACGTTATTAAAAAAGTTGAATTTGTTTGATAACTGCAAAATATCACCACAAATTCCGAATTCAATAAGAAATGAGTTTCTCTTTTTTCTGAGAGATGTTCCTTGCGGGAAGGGCAGCTCTTAGTCCCCTCTCCTACTTTCAGAGAAAAAACTCTGAATTTTTTTTCTAAATCTTTTTAGGATCCTGAATGGTGAGGACATGTTGAGGGCTGCTCAAAATCTTCTTGGAAATCCTTGGAAAGGCAAGCTCATATTCTTGAATCCTGGGATTATTCAGACCAATTCGGGTCGTCATTGTCGAATTTGATCATTTGAATAGGTAATATTAGGTGATATTTGCCAATACTTAAAAATTCCAAATGAATCAATTTTATTAATAAATTTCCACCAATCAATTTAAATCAGTAATGCACAACCTGCGACTACTTTTTTTTGAGGTCATCAAAAATCATCTCATTTTGATGGTTTTGTATTAAAAAAAAATTACTATTAATTTATTTAATAGTATTAAATTAATTACCATTAAAATAATACTATATGTTATCAATAAAAGATGTGCATAGCTAACACTGTTCAAAACAAGAAACTACCTGAAATTAGCACGAATCTATGATCATCCTTGCGAGGTTCTAAAATAAATTAGGTCCCTTAGATAGCAGAAATCAAATGCTTTGGGTATTTTGAAAGCGTTATCGCAAAATTATGATTGCATTGTTCTTTAAACATTTTATATGTTTATTCTTATCCCCAGTTTTTAAATATCTGAAAATTTTTTGTTGTTTATCAACAATTTTTGTATCTTTTTAAGAAGATATAAGAAATGATAAATTAAAAATTGTATGAATTTATTTATGCGGTTCAATTAATTTATATCTACTCTAACAATAAATATTAAAGAATTTAATATAAATAAAATCAACTTTAATAATTTTAAGACATCAAGAAAAAGAGATGATCACTTTTTATCTTCTTTGAAACAATCACCATGTACATATATTTTTTTTAAAAATATGTCCAAAGTTAAGAATATGTAAGAAGAAGAAGATAGGAAATTGCATAGAAGAGGCCAAGGAACGATTTTGAGTTGTAGAGCCAATGAAGAAGAACAGCAATAAAATTATAAAGTAGAAAATTTTAAGAAGAGAGAAAAAAATTTTATGAAGAAAAAAGAAAATTTCACCAGTTTTAAAAAGAAAAACAAATTATCAAGACTGTACTTTGTTGTTCACATAAATGAAGAAAAGAAACAAATTTATTTTAAATTTTGTTAAAATTATTTATTAATTATTTAAGAAAAATATTGTTTTGTTTTAAATTAAAAAATAATTATTTGATAATAATTATATATTGGAATGTAATATTAAGTTCCTCTGCGTTTTTTCTAACTGATCAAAAATACTAGAATACCAATTAATGATTATAGTTAAAAAAAGAAATTAGAGAAGCAACCAGCCAACGATAATAATAAAAAAAAAAAATGAAATTCTGCAAAATAAATAATTTGTAAGCATCAGCCAAAAAAAAATTCCGTCATATTTAAGACATTTTGAAAAAAAATTATTTCTTTTTTCTTTAGTTCGCTTAATACTGTGGATTGAAGATGAAAAAAATTCTCGAAACATCTTCACTATACCGGAGTTTACATTAAACTTTTTAATTAAATGCATTTTATTTGGTTATGTATATCCTCTATATATATATACTAATTACTATATTTTATTTTGAGATTTTCTGCTAATTTGGTTCTTAGCTACGCCCTAAGCAACCCAAGTAGATAGAAAATTAGGATGGAAAATGAAATAAATAACAAGGATAAAAACAAAGCCAAAAATTTATTTAAAAAAATTAAAATATTCCAAATTGAATTTTTTTTTTTCGATATTTGAAGTTATATACTCATATAATCATTAGAATTAATAATAAAAGGGGTTTCTTTGATTGCAAACGACACTCAATGAGAAGTTGCCTCCGAAATCCCAAGAATCCCAGTCTAGAGTTCTTTTAAAACAATGACATTGCCCAATAATAGTAATAAATATTTAATATTATCTTATCCGTTTTGAATTATTATACTTATATCTTTAATAAACAAGTTTTTAATGATGTAACGAGACATTAGAGATAAAAAGAGTAGGACAGTGAGAGGATAATTTAAAAATTTTACATTTCCCCCTTTTCATTCAAAAGAATTCAAAATAATTCAATTCATTTATAAAAGAGGTAATTAGAATTAAAGTAGCTATCTAAAAGGTACGTCCGAAAGTCAGTCGGAAATCTGTTACAAACACAAAAGCCCTCAGATCAATAAATGAGGAACAATATGGGACACAATAAAAAGAAATAAAATAATTACAATTATTGTTTTGGAACAACCCCTAATTTATTTTAATTTCATGTTATAATAATTATAATATCGTCTCTGTCAAAATATAAATTTATCTACCGATTCGTATCATCATTACATAAAATTCAAAAGTTATGCTTATTTATCTTTACTTATATTTATAAGATATATATATATATATATATATATATATATATATATATATTGCTTTATGAAATAATAATTTTATTTTATTATTACATGACTTTTTTTTTTATAGTAATCAATTTATCAATTAATCACTTTAAAATTATTGTCCATTAATATAGGGGACTAAAAAATATTAACGTTACGTTCCTTTGTCCACTGACCTCCCATTTTAATATATGAGTACCTGGAGTCCGAGCGTGGCTTGGGTTTTTTTTTAATGGACAAGAAGATAAGTCAATAATAGAGAGCTTTCAAAGGTAGGACCTTTAAATAAGACCTAAAGATATAAAGATAGGATCAATTGTAAAAAATAGGAAACAGAAACACCCTAAATATATTTTTCCAAAAATGAGAGTAATACAATCGATATATCAACATCAATTACTAAATTACATCACAATCTTTAGATGCTGAAATTTCATCCTAATCACTAAAGAGGTTGAATAAATTTTCCCAAAGATAGACCTAGCGCAATCGAATTAGTAAATACACCAAAATCGTTAGAGCCGTTTTCGAGAAAAAATTTACATACATACATACATAGATATATACCCGATTAGCTCTTTTAATAATAGTAGATATTGTCAGAGTCAGTAAAGTGGATGGAGGGTGCGGTGTTCTTGGGTCCCCGGTTCTAGAAGGCCCCGAAAAGCAGACAGCATATCATAATAATGAAATATATATATTTTTTTGGTGGAGGTCTCAAAAATATTTCCGCAGTCAGGCCCAGAAGTATAGTTGACTAATGACATGACATGGGTATTGCTATAGATTTTAGAAGATATCTAATAAAAAACTTTTTTTAAATTTTTATTTAAAACATTTTTTCTAATATGAATTTTTTTTTCTTTTTTGAATTATAATTTTTTAATTTTTATTAAATTAAATTTTTTCCATATTTTTTTAACGATGTATCTTTTCTGCACCCCTCCCTTCCCTTTCTTCTTTTTTCTTTACTTCTAGAATTTGGCGTTTACTATCGTACTTCCTTTTAATTTCCATTTTAAATTTTTATAACCATTGTAATTTTTCTTCGTGAATTTATATTATTTCTAGGGATACCGATTTTAGATTACGCCGCTTATTTTGAATTCGTTCAATATTTACAAAAAATTTTTTCTCATTTGATCTCATATATTCTCCTCCTTAAAATTTTGCTTTTCTAAAAAAAATTAAATATACATAGATAATTTTAAAAATATAAAGGAAAAGCAAATCAGTTTTTATTTTGAATTGTCCCCCCCCCCCCCCACCCCAGCCCCCTCAAGTCAAAAGTGTATTTAATTTACAATCACTGAAATA
>JAAAKE020118206.1:0-15768 GCA_010014785.2 Anisolabis maritima | reverse complement strand
ATTTATTCATTATACGAAAACTGTCTTTCATGTTCCCCAAAAAAAACGAAATGACTTTCCGAACAACCCAATATATTGCTATAGAAGTTCTTAACATATTTCATTTTCCTGATGACTATGATAAGAGCATTTAATATTTAGGATTTTAATCTTTCCCGATCAAACAGCCCTGGTATTTTTATATAAGGATCAAAATGTGAATGGCAAGAGGAGGGGGGGAGTGAGTAGACATCACCTAGTCAACTTGGGAAAAATAGGCGAGTTTAACAAGAGAGATTACGGGGTCTGTTAACTGTGGCGTATTTAGTACGGCCCTGAAAGAACTTTAATAAAAATATGAAGAATAATTAACTCGGAAGAAATACAAAATATATGCCTCCACTCCCGTCCCAGAAACAGCTACGCTATTAGTTCTTGATACTCGAAATATGAATCTATGATCTAATCACAATATGTGTGCTCCTGAGTGAGAATATAATCTATAATAGTATGGGGCTATAATAAGAAAAAGGATATGTTGAACCATTCAGTTCTATTAATCACAATTCAAACACAAACCGTGATCACTCCAACAAATAACCCCAAAATTCATCAGTTTTTATAATATAAAAAGTAGCTAATAAAAAATAAAAACAAATATAGAAATGAAGTGTCATTAAAAAATAATTTTATTTAAAGTGTTTCCTTTATTAATACAATTAAATCAGCTCGAGAGAGATTGTTTGTAGAATATTATTGAAATTATAAGGTCAAATTACCTATCTTGAGAATTTTAACTTGGAGAGAAAACAATTTTCTATAGTATCTTGTTTATGAACGTTCTACCAGATTATTAAATGAATTTTATAATTGAGAAAAGATGCTGCGGTTTCTAGTTGAGGAAATATTAACATTAAATACGAGGTAAATAATTTCACTTCAATTAAGAGGAAGAAAATTAAATTTTTTAATAACTACTATAATTGTTGATGGAAATTTAATAGTCTAATAATATTCACTTTCTTCCAGACTTTATAACGTTTGTTATCTGATTTTTATTTTTTTTTATTTTTTTTTTTTTTTTTTATTTTTTTTATATTTATATCTATTCTCTTTTAATTATCATTTTCTCTCTTGTTTCAGTTAATTCTAAAAGCTTACATTATTAATTAAAATAAAAATATTATCATAATATCAAATATGGAAATAAATAATTTCTAGAAACTTCTATAATTGAATTATTTTATTTACTTTTATCCTAAAATGTCCTCTTTAAAATTTTAATTTATTTCTGTGCAATAACAAATATCAAAATTCCCCGAACCTAAAATGTTTTCGAAATTAGAAAACTTTTTAATTTCATTAGCCAATTGAAAATTAAGAAAATGAAAATAGAGAAAATATCAATTAATAAAATGAAGATCAATAAGAAGGGAGAGTCAATTTCTAGAAACTTATAAAATCTTTGAGATAAATTTTTTTTTCTGAATCTTTAAAAAATCTATATATATATACTAATAGTGAAATGTCCGTCTATCCGTCACGGTAATTTAAGTAATTTTCTTTTGAGAAGGAGCTTTGAATTTTTTTTATATAATACCTTAAAATAGTGAAGATGCTATAAAAAATAAGAAATTACAAAAAAGTTTTTGGAAAAATTATATAAATAAAAATATATCAATTAGAGGGTTATTAAATGTTTTGGCTACGATCATAACGCTACCACGTAGACAATTTTAGAAGCTATTAGTTTCAAGAAGTATTTTCAAAATGCTACTATTGATATTTGATAGGGTCGTTTAAAATTTTTTCGAAATTTTTAATACCCATACCCCCCCCCCCCTTCACTTTGTGCCATAAAAGTTTAACAAAAAATCAGACGCACCGCCGAAGGCGGGCTGCGCAGCTAGCAAAAGCAATTTGTATAATATTATATTTTTCAAATAATACAAGAAAAACTAATTAGCTTAAAGCAGGGGTCCCCAAACCACAGCTCGCGGGCCGGATCCTGCCCACGAATAAATCGGCAATTATACTAAAATACCCTAATTTATCTCCTTTTTTAGGAACCTCTATGAACTTTAAAAAAAAAATATTATCAAATTCAAATAGATTGATGAACAATTGGTTTCATGTATTTGGAGAAAATAATTTAAAATATTAATATATTAAATAATTTGATGTAGTTTGAAAAATAGGAATTTTTAAAAATTCATTTTCCTTAAAGTATCTTAAATATTTAAAGAGGTTTTAACTGTTTAAATATTTAAATTCTATATTATATACAAAAACTCAGATTAATAAAAATATGAATAATTAGTTCAAGAGAAATTTTTTAAATAAAATATGTGTATTTTTTTAAACATTTTAGCCATCTAAATGTAAATAAATAAATACCGAATTTTTTTGGTAATAAAAATTTAAGCTGATTTATTTGTTACAGAGAGTGTTTTCAATCCAATAAAAGCTTTGCTTGAAATCTATTGGCACATGAAATTTGCATTCATCACTGAAAATTAAACAAAGCTCTATTCATGTCAGCGCCATGTAACACATTTAAATGTTTAATGTTTTCTCTTATCACAAGCATTGATTTCCTGTTATTTGTAATATCTTAAGAATAAGGTTGTACTTGTGTTTCTCAACCTTGCGGACTAGTGAAATAATAGAAAATGAGATCGCGATATTATATACGCCTTAAAAAGTGGAAACAGCATAATTATTTAGCCCTATAATATATTAATGGAGTCTTTCACTCTAGAAGAAAATGAGACATTGTTTGTCACCACAAACACAGAGAGGAGACTTGTAACTCTTACAAAAAGAGAGAGGGAGAAGTATAAAATTCACTCACAATTTGTAATGATTAATGCATATTATGTATTATAAAATAAGATGCAACCATTTATTTATCTATTTTGGAATTGACGTCTAAACAATTCTTAGAGGAGTTAATAAATAATGAAAATAAAAAGGATTAAAAAGAAAAGTACCTGGAGATGTGAAGGAAAGGTTGAAATTCATTATTTGTAAAATGGATGAGGACGCAGGAGCAAAGGCAACGTTAATGGATGTCGTGAGTGCAGAATCTAAGCGTCGTTATTTGAGAAGGCAACGACAAAAGAGAGGTTATGTATTGTAGGCTTCATGGCTGAGCTCCTACTGAAGAAGCGAAGCCTGGAGGGAAACAATTGAATTAGAAGGAGGGAGGGTGCTGGGTAGCAAAGCTGCTATTGGCCAAATATTTCAACAACCAAATAGTAAATATATTATTAATATAACAAGCTGAACTAAATTAAAATATCTAAACAAATAATAATAAAGTATCCAAAAAAAAAAAAAACGAATGCTAGCTCGATTCTTGTTCCCTTATAAAACAATTTTAGTAAATAAAAAAATTTTGAAAAATTGAATTATTATAAATATTTAAAAAATGTCTTTAATGAAATTCAGTTGAGGGGGAGTTTCAAATATATATATACTCTCCCCCTTAAATAATAGTTTATAGTGGTTATCCACTTTTAAATAATAAATAATATATATTTAAATAATATTGAAAACCAATCAAAGTCATTCAGCCTTCTCCTTACATACTAGAATTATAATAATATGAACCAAGTACTATATATTAGGAAATTATTAGTTAATATATTTGTTAATTTTTTACAATACTTTAATTTCGAAATATAAATTTATGTTAAAATTTAGTGGAAATAAAAAAATAAGTTAAAAATAATGCCTGAGAGCGCATTTCCTTGAAAGCATTAGTGTTTTGGAAAGGTTGAAAAATAATTTATATAACTCTCGAATTAGGGCTACAGTCGACTTGTTAAATTGTCAGTTAACCTAATTAAAAATTATTTAATATTAAAAACAAATGAGTCCAAAACAAACTAGGTGTGAATTGAAATAACTAAAAAATGAGGAGTCGAAATTTTACGTTTGATCCATTAATGACAACAATGGAGATTCAGGTATATCTATAAAAGGTCCAATTATTGAATATAAAAGAATTTGTAATTATTACTATTATAGTTTTTGATCAGTAAACCTTACGGATGTAACCCTTTGAGAAAATGCGCTAAAAAGAATGAGAGAGGTGGAAAATGGTATATATAATAGAGTTGAAATTTATTTTTATTTATAAAGTAGTTTTTGTTGATATTCTAGAAAAGTGCGAAATTTCATCATCTCGCCGAGGGCACTGGAAAGATATTGAAAATTCAATTTAAAAGACTTTTTGTTTATTTATTTTTTTTTTTTTAAGCACGAAAAAAAGACAGTTTGAATAAAAATATTTTTTTAAAAAGATAATATTGAATTTGTAATTTTTCATTTCACTAAGATATTTTATTATTAATTTTGCAAATTGTGAAGTTATTTTTAGCTGAACTTGTATAATTTCCCAAACTTTATAAGTTTATTTGGCAACAATTATTTCATTTTTTAAAGTATAATTATATGATATAATATCACTAATATTAATCAAAAGAAAAGTATAAATAAAATAATAAGATTAATCTCTTCCTATTTAAAAGATAAATATTTTATTTCTTTTTTTTTTTTTTATAGTATTCGTCCAAAAATTAAACCACATTTGGTTTATTTGTCGAATACAAAAAGGAAGAGAATTTTTGTGTGTAGGGAAGGGGAAAACACAGATTGGGAATGTTCTCTAGCGTAAAGTAAATCACCGACCCGATCACGACGATTGTGAAGTCGAGCAAATTCCAGCCGTTTCGCAAATACGCGCCTTGGTGGGCCACCAGGCCGTAAGCGATGATTTTCATGAAGCATTCCACCGTGAAGATGCCCAAAAACACGTTCTCTATATTTTCCTGTGACAAGAGAGAAAAACCGCACATCAATTAATGTACAAGATTATGTTTAAAAACCAGTGAGATTCTCATCCTTGAATAATTAATTATTAACGTCCTGTCCCTAGGTGCAGACGTAGAAGTCACATTTCCTGCTAAAGGTCAGTGGTTCGCTTCTAAAAATTAGAGACAATATTATTTTGGCTACCAATTAATTAATTAATATAAATAAATAAGGACGGAGACCTCAGATGTCGAAAGACTTGAAAAAAAAAAAAAAATTATAACGTCATTTGAATAAAATGATCCATCTACTTGCCAAAAATCAGTAAAAATTATTTCAATCCTTAATTTATAATAGATGGATTATGATAGAAAATTTTATATTTGTTTTTTGTAGATCAGAAAAAAAATTGATAAGGGGCGAATTTTCAACGTAAAGAGCAGAGAGGGGAAAATAAAATAAAATGTTGAGTTTGTTTAGAGGTGGAGGGCTACGGAAACGGACCTTCAACGCCTGCATTGCAGCTGGGCGCCCTTACAGACATTTGTTTGGGACGCTCATTTCACTCATTTGCAGGATTGCGTCGGAGATACAAAAATTTCATTGTCTGGGACCAGCTTTTCTAATGTTAATATATAAAAATCATAACTAATAATAAAAGATCAAATCATAACGTAAAATTATGTATTTTTGAATGTATATTTAGTTAAAGGCCTACATGCAGGATAAGATGGGATTTTTATATACTCCAATTTTAAGATATGAATCTTTAAATTTTATTTTAAAATTTTCTCAAAAAATATTTACTTTAACTAATAACATTGATTTCAAAATTTAAGATTTGCATTTTGAACAAATTTTGTTTGAAAACAAACTTTTCTATCTTTGAATTATTTGACTACCCCCAAACCTCTTATCTTATTAATATAAAATATATATTAAGGATTGAAATACACCCACCCCCTGACAATTTTAATGCCTTTTCATTTGGAAGATTTAATTATTCTTTTTTATTATTTATTAGAAATTAATTAGCTTAGAATTTCATAAGGAAAGATAGGGATAATTCTATCCAATTATTTTCAATAGGAAAATATTGGATTTTCAAAAATTTTTTGAACCTCCACAAATTGGAATTTAGAGATCCCACTATTTTTCCTGGACTTTTAGTAATGTTCTATGTAAGGGTGCAAAATTTCATTTCAAAATCCCATCGAGAGGTTGCAAAACAGAGCGTGATAGACGGACACACGGCTATTATATATATGAAGTTTACATAATACATAAATATATTAATAACGATTGATATCTTGGTAATTCGGCCAAGAAAAACCTTCTATTTATTAAGACATGTTTATTTTTAAAAATAGCTCATCATCCCTCATCTCCAGAGGAATAATAAAAAAAAAAGTTTCATCTAAATATAGAAGGTAGAATAAAAAAAAAGCGAAATTCTGATCGAATGAAGAGGTGGGTGTCAATGGCTTAGAAAAGAGGGGGATTCAAACCCCCTCTCTATTGGTATTCAATAAAACTTTATAAATTAAAAAAAAATTATTCTTATACATTTTAATAGGTAATAATTTACTTTAATAAAAACAAGTCGCTAGGGCGAGCGGTCAACTTTGCCGACCATTTACTAATAAATAATAGTAAGGTATAGGTACTCTATTAATTAAGTCAAAAATTTTTTTTGTCCGTATTATAATTAATAATAATTTTAATTAACATATTTAAATCATGCATTCATTATTTGATTAAAATTCAATTTTAATTTATTATATTCTTTGCTATATTTATTTATTTGAATAACAGCGATGTTCCAACTGCAACTTAAAATAATTTTTTTTTAACAAATTTAGATACAATTGTTGTATATAATATTACTCAAGAAAAGATCATTATATATATAAGTATATAACGCTTTAATATCTAAGGAAAAAAATATTTTAATAACCCCCCCCCCCTCCACTTAATGGTCTGATGTTTATCAAAAATCATTTAGTTCTTGGCACTTAGGTCTATTTTATGTGTGTAAAATATCAGCACAATCAAATAATTATTTTTTTCGTGGGCGGAATAAATTGCCATAGACACAGATATTATTCCTAAAACTAAACGGACTCAGAAGAGCTCAAAATACATTTTGATAACATTAATTCAATTTTGATTTTTTTTTGCGATTACATTAAATTTATCTTTGATTGGCACAGTTAAAAATTTCTCTTTGGCCTCTCCCTCTCTCTCTATATATATATATTGGCTGTATAATTTATGAGGCTTCCCCTACATAATTTTTAGTGTACCAATTTATTTTGGGAAAAAATATGTCTAAATGGCTTGGAGCAAACAAACTAGAACTAACATGTCAAATATAATAAAAAATAGCGACTGTACATATTTCAAAAATATAACAAATGATCAAGGAGAAAATTAGCTCGTATGTAAAAAAAGAAATAAAATAAAAAGAGAATACAGGAACCTCATTTCAGATTTGCCTTAGGAGGGGAAGGGGAGAGGGGGGAGGGCAACATAAGTCATAAGGTAAAATACTACAGTGAACTGATTTATTTTTCCTTTATATTTTTAAATGTATCTATATTTTTTTTTCAAAATCTTGGGGGGGAGAGGGGGGAGAATGTCTCCTCAAATAACGTCCCTGCAAGCATATAAAGAAAATGAATTTGCTGCTCTTTCGAAATTTCTAAATTAAATATATATATATATATTAAGTCTTTTTTCAACATCGGAGGCCTCCGTCCTTATTTATTTATATTAAATTGTATCCAAAATAATTTAAATGAATTTTTGCGCTTTGGACGGGAAGCGAACCTCTGATCTTTGGTACGTGAGGCTTGACCTCTCAAGACAGAGTTATATGTATAATAAATAAATAAATATATATATATAAGCATAGATGTTGATTCTGAGTACAAGTTGGAGGCGTGTGTCACCCCAGTAAAACTAATAAAAATTTTATTAATAATCGAGAATTTTAAAACAATAACCAGTTGCTTACGTGGCATTTCATTGTCGGGGAGATGGGTAGGGGCTTCTTTGAGAAGCATTGTCCCTTTAGATTGTGAGTATATTTTTTTACTGGTGGATCAAGGAAAAATATATAAAAATCATGAAAAATTATTTTCTGCTAGAAGTAAAAATCCCCCCCCCCCCAGTCAGTAATATCTTAAATAACCACTCGCTGTCAATAAGTACTCTAAACTTTATTAAAACAAAAGCCTGGGAAGTTTATCAATAGAATGAATGGTATATATATATTCATACAAACAATATATGTCAAATATTGTTTTTGAAATTGTACTACTCTTGCATATATATTCGATTGTCGGTTCTTAGTTAGGAGGGGCTGTATTCATCTGTCACTCAGGTTAGGAGTTTGCTTATATTATATACGTATAATAAATTTATATGATAGAATAACAGACCTTTTTTTTTTATTTAATCAAATTTTTTCTTCTCAAAGCCACCCTCAGACTTTTTTTAGGTCTGTTCTTTCGCTTGGGTATATTTATTTATACGAATAAAATATAAATATCAATTTAAGCTCTAAGAGAGAGCCAATATATAAATAAAAAAAAAAAAATATTCCATTGATATACTAGTATTCGGTCACATATCTTAAAAGCGACCTCCGTCACCCTAAACAGACTCAAAAGGCGGGAAATCAACAGCGTGAAACAGGCGGGAAGTACTTGTATACTATGTTATCATGTTTTTTAGTCTTTCTAAACTAAGTCTAAATAAATTTGATGACAACTAGAGAATTAGGCGTCAAAACGTTTTTCCACTAAAATAATAAGCAAAATAAATAAATACATTTATTAAAATATTGGAAAAAATTTTTTTAGTTAATGTATTTAAAAAAAAAAATAAAATAAATCCAATATTTTTATATATTCTCACGATGAGATGGGTGCCTGTACACAGATCAGAGATATGTGAAAAGGGAGGAAGTCAGCCAGTAGGGAAGCCTCTATCGAAATAAAACTCCCAAAATATCATAGGTTTCGGCTTTAATTATATAATGCTATTATCTCTTATACTCTTATACTCTTTAATGACTGCTGATGGCATTATGTAATTAAAGCCGAAACGTTTCGGCTTTTGGGAGTTTTATTTCGATAGAGGCTACCCTACTGGCTGACTTCCTCCCTTTTCACATATCTTTTTATATTTCCAACTCGAGCGTCTATTTATTACTGGTTTTCGCGGGAGGCGTTTTGGCTGCAACTGCAAGCCTTCCTCAACCCAGCTAAAAAATTACATGATATTAATTTTTACAATTTGTATAACATATTTTAAAAAACATAAGGCTAAATTAACTCACAACGCTATTAAAGATGAAGATTCAAAAATTGTAATAAATACAAGATTTTGAAGATTTTTTTATACACATATTTTTTTTATTAGTTGGAAAAAACATTCCTCTGACTGAATTGCATTCTTTCCTGTTAATAACTCAAAACATACCTGTTATTTTCTTCCAACTCGAATCCGCCCCAGACGGGAATGTCTTTCACCCCACTCACACGAAAGAAACTCTCTGACTATTTTTGTTCTTGTCGGAAAAAAAAAAGAAACTCTCTGACAAGAACAAAAATAGTCTGCTAATGTTTTAATCTAAACTAGACAAGTCTTTGAATAGAGTTATGAGTTAATTTTTTTTCTTTTTTAAAATATGTTATATAATAGAATGTAAAAATTAATATCATGTAAATTTTTAACTAGGCTGAGGAAGGCTTGCAGGTGCAGCCGAAACGTCACCCGAGAAAAGCAGTAATAAAAAGACGCTTATGATGGAAATATAAAAATATTGGATTTTTTTTTCCATATTAACTAAATAAATAAATAAAGTAAAAAATAAAAATAATGGTAATCGTCGAAAATTGAATAGATATAAAATATTTTTTTTTTTGTTTTGTTTTATTATAAAAGGAACTCTGAAGGATAGGAGGGTCCAGAATGTCTCTTCTGCTCCCCTCTATGTTTATATTATCTCGCTTCTGTTGCAATGTTTCTGTAGGAAAATTTTATCTGCATTTTTTTTCCTAAAAATAGTATCCTCCTAATTTTCTTTCTTTTTTTTTTTATGAATTTCATGCTGAAGATTTAGAGAAACGTAGATGGGGCGCAAAATTCCTTTGCAGACTATGAGAATACCGAAGGTTTAAAAAAAAATTCATTTGTTTTTGCTTGCTGGAAGATAGGCAACCCCAATGACAAACTCACTAATGTATTTTTTCGATCGCCCCAGACCACGCATGTGCAGTTGTTAAATCTCCGTAGAAATTAACAATAAACATGTGCGGTTCGCTAAAGCAATTAATCGAAAAGCCGATTAGTGAATTGGTAATTTGGTTTGCCAACCTTCGAGTAACTAAATTAAACTAATTTCTACAACCCATGATAGGTTAGGTGAGAGTGGGAGCTGATCATCGAGACGCTTCGTATCCCAAGTTTTTTTTTTAGTATTATAAGTAAAATTCAATTTTTTTCTAGGGATGTAATATTGAATGTGAAATGAACGTGATATATATATATATTGTTAACCTTATAGCTAGAATTGTGAATTCTTTTGTGCTTTACATGCTTTAAAAATTCGTACTCTTTTGATTGGAATTTTTTATCCATAGATCAATGACATTTTTGGTGTTCAGTTGAACAATCTAATTAAACATAATTCCCTAATTTATATTTAGAGTTTAGTCATAAAGTTTCTTCTGTGTAAATAAAATGAAAAACTTTCTCGTCAGAGGATGGATGGATATTATCAAATATATTTTTGTGAAGATATCGAAAATGATGCAATTCTGCCAGATAAGTATTTTTTTTAAAGGATTTTTTTTTCCAACTAATAAAAAATATGTAAAATTTTGCAGACTTGCAAAAAGACGTATTGATGGTAATTTTTAAATTTAGACAAGTCTTTAAATAACATCATTTGAACTAGATTCATTTATTTATTCTTTAAAATAAATAATTCAACCGCAAAATACTAATTAAATAAGCTTTATTAAACGTTGCACATTTTTTTTTTATAAAAAATTTTGACCATCTCTTTAAATTATTTTATTTTATTTTTTATTTTTTCACAGGCTAGATTAAGTTAATATTTTGTATTTCTACTTGAAAGTTCAGAGGATTGAGTGGGTGGCATCCCTCTCCTCAAAATCAAAGAGTTTATATTTAGACAAACAGACGTACGTGTAAAAAGATAATAAATAAATGTTTAGTACTCATGCACTTATATCGAATCTTACGAGTTTGAAAAATGTAACTAGTTTTTGTTATAGAGTGTATAAAAATTATTAGAGAAAAAAAATCCCTTTATCTTAAGTAAAACAATTGTTCTTACCCTTTCACTTTTTTACTTTCTCATAAACGTGGTATAGGGTAAGTATTGTGATTGTCTATAAATTCAATCTCAAAATTTTGATTGCTCTTGACGTTTTGGATCTCCCTGAGTCCGAAAATACCATTTTACGAATTATGACTTTTTGTCTGTGTGTATATTTGTTAACATAGATTAACCTAATTTTACATATGTTCATCACAGTAAAATTATAAATCCCTATCAACTTTTGAGCTAATTCCGGCAACCGGGAATGGTACTTTATCTGAAACGTTTTCGTAGGAGGAGGATGGTATTAATTAAAGCCGAAACATAAAGAAATAACACCCTTGCTGCAGTTTTCTCTAATATTCACCTCGACTAAAATCATCTTCCAGCCATAATAAACCTTTGAAATATTATTATTGATCTCCTGAAAATTAATATTAAGTTTATTAACAAATTAAAATAAAAAAAAAAGAAAATTGATTAAAGTTCACCTCGGTGAATATATAATATTATATGAAATATATGAATAAGTAAAATTACCAAGATTTATTTTATGTTTAAATTCTATTATTAAGAAAAAATATAAAACATTTTATTATAAATAAAAAAATATATGAGATAAAAATAATAGTTTAAAAAAAAAGGGAATTTAATTTAATTAAAAAGAGAAAATCTATAGAAAATATTCAAATATTAACTGACCGAAAATTCGGTGATTTAAGGATAGGTTAATTGATAACAAATCTTAGATAAATTGTTTCGTTTATTCTAAGGTCTTTCAAGACCGATTTTATTTACCCGACAATAAATGCCTCAGCATATTAACAAATAAATCTCAGGGGTCGTTCTCGCCTCTTAATAAATCCGGCAAATCCCTGTTCATACTATCCTCTATATAATCTTGTTAGATTTATCCGACCTTAGAAGCATGTGAGATGCAATCGTAAGATTCAATCAAATTAAAGTTCTCTGTGGCAACCACTGAAGAGGGCTAAAGGATTAAAGCCTAAGGGAGGGGAATGAGCTCCTACCACCGGTCTTTCATTAAAATTTTTATTTAACTATCTTATTTTTATGTTAAAAATAAAGATTTCAATCTTCTTTATATTCTAAAAAATATATATATGTAAATAACCACCAACAAAGCCCAATAGAAAGTGTCTTTAAAATTTTATTCACTATTAAAAATTTTTATTAGAATTGTCAGTTTAAGGATTAAACAGGTTCAAAAAAGAATAATTGCAATTCTCAAAAAATTCTTTAAACTACGTATTTTGTTAAACTTGGTGGTGACAGGAGCTTAAAATTTTTATAGGATTGTCCTCTATTAAAAAATGAATAAAATTATTATTGAATGATTCATTCGTTATATTTTTGGTATATAGTTTAAAATTTAAATATTACAGCGATTATAAATTAGTTGGTTTGTTTCCGGGGAAAGTAGGCAACCAGCTCAACAATCAATTTTTTAATTATTGCTCCCAGTGGTGTAACAATAGGGCAAAATTCTGCAGCCGGGCCCTTAGCATATTAATTATGCTACTGATTGCTCCAGAGCTCCCCTAAACAGGGCCACTTAGGCTCAGTTATTAATTTCTAGGAGAGGCAAAAATAAGTCTACTATAAAAGAGAACGTACTCTTGGGTCCGAAAAATAATTCAAAGAAAATTTCCTCAATGTGAATGAAAAATAGCTATCTATTTGAAAAAATTATTTTAAAATTAACCACTAACTAGAATAAAGAATAAATAAAACAGAGGCAGAAAAAAACTGATATAAGCAGCTTAATGGTTAATGGAGAAATGTGAAATTCTTGAAACATTGTTTACATGTAAATACAATAGATACAGTGACGCCAGAGAAAATTTGCATGCCAATTGTTGAATTTTTTATTTGCAATATCGAGATAATTAAAAATCTTAATAACATTTTAAAAAGATTTTCCTCGTCAAGATACTCAGAAGATAGATTATACCGGGCTCATTACTCCCAGCTAGATCCATTAGAGAGGGGTAGCTCTACCATTTCTTTACTCCACCTCCCCTTTGAAATATTCCGAAAATAACTGGATCATAGTGCCTTCTCTATTGGTGCCATTGTATCAATTTACTTATAACCAGTGGCTTAAATACGAGTATACAAGTTAAGGGTTGCATAAAGGTACGATGATCTAATGTTATAATATATTATGTATTTTAAATTAAGAAAAAGTTAGAAACTTTTATTTAGCGTCAAGGTCGTATATTCTAAAGTGGTAAATGGAATTGGAGGGGCCCCAAAAAGGTTCAAGAGTTCTAGTTACGCCAATGGAGTAAACAATACATTAACCATAAAGCAATTGCTTTTATGAGCTGTAAATTAACCTAATTGGTGCTGATCTATCGCAAACGCAAAATTGGTGAGATTACAGTACCTCTCTTACTAGAGAAACTGCTAGTAAAAATAACTATTTTTAATTTTTTTAAAATACAATATACTAATAATAAAAAAAAAATCTATCAACAAAAAATATTTATTTGAAATGATTATACATATGGAATTTCTTTAGTAATTGGTGTTAATCCTTTAAAAAAAAAAAAGAAGAAGAAGCAGAAGAGGCCAGGAAGTAAATCGTATTAAGTAAAAACCACTTGAAAAATCAATACCAATTGATATTTCATTTCCATTAAATCCCATTTTGCTGATACTTTTTAAGAAATTTGTTTTTTTTTTTTTTTTTGTTTTTTTTTTTCTACTTTTTCTTACAAATGATGGATTCAATTCAAGAATTAAAGCGTATATAACCATACATCAATAACCAAATCCCTGATGGTATAGGCTATATTTTATATAAAAAAAAATCATATTAATCAGAAAGCCAGATTGCAAAATACTTTATTATATAAGCTGGACAATTTTTTTTTTTTAGAAAATTAGGTATAATATGAGAGATAGTTTCTGCGTTATAAGGATTTTGCATTAAACCAGACAGCGTTCCCCACCCTGTCGCTCGTGAGTTACCGTTAGCTCGCAACGTCATTTTCTGTGTATATTTAATATAAGTTAAAAGTAAAAATTAAAAAAATAAATTATTTTATATGGAATGCACATTTTAAATATTATATTTTTATACAAAAAAAAAAAAAAAAAAAAAAAAATTAAAATTACATTATTCTGTGAATCACACTTTAATTTATATTTTCGTTTTTTAACATTTTTTTTTACTAGCTCAAAGGTTAATTTTAACTTCAAAAGTAACTCACACACTGATTAAGATTGGGAATCACTGTATTAAACGAAAACAATGTTATAATTGAATAAATATGTATACATTTTTATTTTTATTTTTAAAAATAAAACAAAAAAGAAAAATCTTCCCATAGTCGTCATCAAATTTATGGATAAAACCAGAGTGATATAATTAAAATAATTAACCTAATAAACATCGAAAAGAAAAATTATATATTCCTGATTATTTAATGAGCCTGCAGATGGTTCTAATCTATCACCGAAAGACCAGTCTGGATTAATACAATAACTCGGTTTTTTTTTCTTTTCTCTTGTCTTGTTTATAGTAGGAATGTTGAAATGATAGAGACTGAAATCCGGGGGCTCTAATAAGGAATAATACAACAATAAATTATTTATTAGCCAAATAAAAAAAATTTATTTTTCAAATTGTCTGTGTATTTTAATTTAAATGATTATTTTTATTAATTTATTAATTATAGTAAATTAAATAAATATGCAAAGAAAAAATCAAAGAAATTAAATAAAATTTCTATATGTATGTTTATTATCTTATAGGTAATTTTAATTTCATTTTTTTTTTTTTTTTTTTTAAATAAATCCATTTACACTCAACGGATTATTATGAAAATTGATCTAGGATAAACGTGTTAAATACTATCAACAAATTTCAAAATTATAGAGCAGTCGATGCTGAGAAATTAGTCGTACTAATTATTTGAGGGCCTTTTCCATAGCGATTCACCAAAAATTTAATATTTTTTTATTTAACATGTTTTATGAACATTTTACAACATTTACATTTTTTTACTGGTGGATAAAATGAAGAACTCAAGGCATATATTGAATTACTAATTCAAATGAATAGGTCTTGAAAATTATTTCAATTTAATATTTTTTTAGCCTCTATTTGAGTAAACTTTCCGATGAATGGGTTTAGAGATAAAAGCCAATAAAAAAAAGCCGCATACACACATACGCAAATTAGTTTTATTTTTATTTTTTTCATTTTGGGACCATTTTGAAATGAAATATAAAACCTTAAATATTGGGGATCATATTTTTCGTGATTATAATTATTTCCTCTTAATATTATATTTACTATTTCGGGTAAATAAAAATAGAGAGAGAAATAAAAAAAAAAAGCATAGTTCTGAGAAATTTAAAATTTTGTACTAATTATTTTAATAAACAAATAGTGTCAAATGACTATACTCGTATTTGATTTTATATTTTTCTCTCTCAACCTCATTGAGATATTAATATTAATAATAGAAAAATGATGACGATGACTTACCAGCGTTTGATTTGTAGTATTGGAATCGCTGTTGGGATACGGTGTATAAACAGCCAGAGCGATGCAGTTTGCAAAGATGGTG
>JAAAKE020118195.1:0-15768 GCA_010014785.2 Anisolabis maritima | reverse complement strand
ATAAGGTTGCATAGTTGTAGAGGAAGACCCATTCGTAGTAATTTAACTTCGAGACCTAGATGCCAGACACTGTCAAAAGCTTTGGCAATGTCTAACATAATTAGAGCCGTAGGCTTTTTATTTTGCTTCTTCACAAAATCAACAACTCGTGCAACTTGTTGTAGACAAGACACTCATATATTCATTGTTGTGTATCATACAAGATCATCTTGACAACTTTAGTGTATAATTACAGAGAGCCTATAAATTGGTTAATGATGGACGAATAAATTTTGCCCGAAACGCTTTTTTTGGCACTGTTACCTAAAATATTTCTTTTTTTGTTGCGATCTGCCTCGTTCTGCCCTCATAAGCAAAAAAAAAACTAATTAGTCACACACTTGAAAATCATCAAAGTCCATAACATTTAGAGATTATCTATCACATTATTGCAATTCCAATTTGGAATGATTACAATTCTTTCCTGTTCAGTGACTGGGTCTTTAAATTCTTATATGAATTTTTTAGAAAAAAAAAAAAAAAAAATACAATTTTATTATTTTATGTGTTTGTATTGGAAAGCGATTTATTATACAAATTACCTTCCTATTCGATTTGATTTAAATATTTATTTTTTTAAATAGTATGATATATACCAAACTAAATTTCTTTCCTCTTGACAGGTAATATAAAAAATTGAGAGATAATCTCCTAATCCTTTTTTCACACAATTAGTTTCCTTTGCAGATTATGAATTGCATTCTACCTTAATTAATATATAATTTTAACAGCTTGACAAGAAGAATTAACTTGTATTTATGTAAATTGAGTATTTTAGTGGCATTAACGTTTTAGTAATTAATTTGATCGTGTGACACATTGTATAAAAGGACAATTGTATCATTAATTAATTTTAATTATTGAATGTAATATATTTAATTAAAATTAGTTTTTTTACATTATGGCCGAGCGCAACCTATTCCTTACTTGGATGGATTTAATTTTAAAGAGGGGTTTTTCCCTCTTAAGCCATTATAATGATTTTTAAAATGTTCTTAATTACAAAGTGTAGATTGTTTAACATAGGTTCCGAAAATTAGTCCGCATGATGGAGATTTGGAACCCAAATACCAACTCACTAATAGATTTTTATAATTAATTGCTCCAGAGCTCCACTAGAGCAGATTACGCATGAGCAATTGTTAAATCTAGAAATTAAAACTGAACCTGGTCTGCTCTGAAGATTTAGTCGAAAAATCCATTAGTAAATTGGTTGCCTATCTTCTGATATGCAAAAAAACCCCATGGTTTATTAAAACACACTGTGAATTAAAGTTTATCTAGCTTGTAAATGATATATTGATTTTAATCAAAATCATTAGAGCAGTTTTTAATAAAATAAAAAAAATGTCAAAAATACTACTAAAAATTCCGGTTGATACTTTGATGTTGTTTTCTTTCCTTTACTCAATAGGGCCCTAACTGAAATATATTAGAGCTTTGAATAACATAGATAGATTATAGATGTATGTTTTTTATTATTATAATAATAAGATATTTTCTTTAAGCACGGAATAACTCACAGATATAGTCCATATATTCAATATAGGCGTAATTTACCAATTTTAAGTGCCTACGTAAAATTGAAAGTTTTTTAATTTTTTTTTTTATTATTTTAGAGAACAAATAGAACCAATTTTACTAACTCAAAAGTGAGTAATTTTGCCAATTCTCCCCGTGGCAATGCCTATCTCCAAACAACTCTACAAACTTTAATGATTGAATTTTTCCGGTTTTTTGAATATTTTATTTAATTTATATAAAAAATATTTTAATTACAAGTGTGTAATTCTATTCTTTTTGATTAAATAAATTTTTTAATTTTAATAAGTTTCTTATTTTTTGAAGAAAAAAAATGTAAAATTTTATTAACTTGTAATTTGTAAGTTTTTTTTTTATCTAATTCAAGTCAGACGGTTACCGGCTGGTCACATCAGTTTTTTATATAGTAAAAAAGGTTAAAACCTTCCGAAACATCTACCCCCTAATCTCTTTCTAAACTCTCAATTATTTATTTATTTTGATTTATTGCCAAATGGACTTATCTCCGTGTGTTTTTAAGTCAGTTGAATGGCCTAATTAAAGGGGAGATCCATTAATCTCAATATTTGCAAAAATTTCCCTAATTATAATTCGTGCATTAGGATTTTTCTTGTGTTATTATAAATTAGGTTGCTCATTTAAAAATAGAAAACAATTTTAATTTACTAGCAATATTGATTATGACCTGGAATAGAAGATACGTCCCTTCTCTCCGATCGGAAATATTATCATATACAAAATTAAGTAGTACAGTTAGCTCTACTTTTTTACTAGGCTACTTTTATCAGTGCTACCTAATTAATAATTAATTAATTAATTGGCCGTGATTTGTTATCAATTTTTTGTATAAAACTATATGATAAAACTTATATAACAGGATAATGGATATTGTCCGACCTTTGGCTGTAGTAATCTATCAATATCTCATAAAGTTACTCTATTTCCTTTCTTTAATCTCCTCTTGATATTTATTTCTGGCTAGTTTACTTGAATGGAATTGAACACTACCAATGTCGTAAATCAGAGAGCTAAATATAAATATTGTTGATAGGTGATTTTAATTTATGATCATGATGATGGAGTTAGAAGCGAGATTTAAATCCAATACTAAAGGAGCCTAACCATCTCCAATTTGGTAAACTTGGTTTCACGAGTTTGTATATGATAATCCATGAAGCTTCCTTCAACTTATAAAATCGATCTCTTTAAATTTATCAAATTGGATTGTTCGTGACACCAAACACTTCACAAGATTCCTTTGAAAGTGTTTGAATTTTCCTCTTCCAGTGAATGTTTATTTTTCCTCTTATAAAATTGTTCTTTAGATTAAAATTTGGAAACAAGCTTTTAAGTAGATACCGCTTGAGATGATATTCCAATATTTAAAATTTGTTTCAAGTTTAATTCAATTTATTAATATAATTTTATATTAATATAACATCAAAGATAAAAAAAATATTTTAAATTTTAAATACGTTTGTAAAAAAAAAAATGAGATAGCTGAACTCTCACCTTGAAAAAAAAATTCAAAAAGGAAATGGGCAAAAAAAAAAAACAACTTTTAAATGGAATTTCGAGCAAGAAACAATTGTCTCGGAATTATCCGGAATACTTAAGTGCATTTTCCTTTTTGAATTATTAATATTTATATCAAGGGAAGGCTAAATCTCTTAATTTATTAAAATAAAATGAAATAAAGAAAGTCCCTTAGGGTGTTTGAAGTTATTTTTCAATTATATATCCAAGCTAAACCTGAGTTTTTATTAAAACTAAAAGAAAAAAAAAAAACTAACATTTATGGATGATGTGATTATCATATGGGATGTAGCAGAAATATTGTTTCCTGCTCTTATAAAAGTGACTTACTTTTATTAAATCTACAAAATCACACATTTTGTAGTTTTCATGCTGTTGAGCTCACGGACAAAGAGCACTATATAGTATTTATATTTTGGACAATTGCACTAAATAAACAAGCTTCAACTCAATTAAAAATGTTTTTTAGAGTTTCAAAGGAAATAAGCCAGCCGTTCCGTCCTGAGCGACAAAAATTTATTTCAATTATTGTGGCTTCCAATTAAAAAAAAAAAAAAAGGACGAAAGCAAAATGCCCTCAGATGCCGAAAAAAAATTTAAAAAAAAAAAAAAAAAAAAAAAAGCCAGCCGTTTTACTAAATCGCCTTCGCACCTTTATTTAGCAAATATTTCGACCCCCTTGATACCCGCTCAGTCTTGATAGAGGTTTTTGAGGTGAATACGTCATATAATTTAGATAAAAATATTTGTGTAGGAGAAATTCAACCAGGTGCAAGCGATCAGCAAGCAAAAATCACCTTAAAAAACCTCTATCAGCACTGAGGATGGCGAATGTCATGGAGGCCGAAATATTTACTAATTAAAGGTGCGAATGTTATTTAGTGAAACAGCTTGTTTTATTCATCCGGAATTTCAAAAAACCCGTTCAGCAAATCATCTTTATTCAATATTAAATAAAATTGTAAAAATCTTCAACAAAAAAAAAAAAAAAAAACGTATGTTAATGCCATTTTGACACACATGATCTATAAAGATATTTGAATTAAAAATATGAAGAATCAACTTTATAAAATCTTATTTATATATTTATTAATAAACATTTCATCTTAAAGTTCTAAACTTTTATGAAGCCTTCCTTAATATGTTTTATATAAAAATTCGTATGAGGGAAAAAGACTCATACTTTCACATGATTTTTCCCTTCCCACCAGTTCAATACCTTGTGTGTGTCTTAAAATGAGAAATTTAAAGATGATGGTTTAAGTATATTTACTTTATATTATAAAGTCATTTACCAAGTTTTGATAACACTTTCATAATTTTACATGTTGATGATGACAGCATTCAAATTTATTATTATTAATATATATATTTTAAGTTATAATCAATATTATTATTAAAGTAAACTTTTTTTTTTTTTTTAATATAGTAGGTAAATTATGACATTATAATAGAAATAAAAACCAATACTCGACTGGGGGAAAACAATATCGACAAATTAATTGGTTTAATTTAAAAAAATGAATGAGGAAATGGATTTGTTTTTTGTTATTAATAGAATCTTAACAATTTTTTAAATGTAAATAATGATAATATACCATTATTTTCATTAAATACTACTAACTCAGCGTTTCCCAAACTTAAGAGGGGCGTCACGAAAGGTTACAATATAATGTCCTCCTTCTAGCCGGCGTATTCCCCATAGACGCCATTACTTCCAAAATCAAAGAAAATTACAACATAAAACTATATAAAATGTCAATAAATACAAGGAAAATATATGAAAGAAAATTCAAACGTTTAAATGGAATTTCTATTAGGAACCAGTTAGAAAAATAATTTTTCACTATATATTTCATATATAGGTAAAAGAAAATAAAAAGGAAATCTAATTTAAAAGAAGAATCCAGACTAAAATTTTAATTGTCTTCCCTTTCTCCTTAAAACAAGAATCCTGGCTACGCTACTGACTATTCTGCCAAAACTCAGCAAGTTGTAAGCCAATTTGCTGTTAACACTTAAGCCAGCAAGGGTTGCAAAGTGGGAAACGATGCTCTGCTAGAATTTGGTTATTGTGACGGCCCGCTATCAAAAAGTTTCCACCAGTGGTAAAGACCTAAGTCGCAAATTAATTTTCTGAAAATATAGAAGTATGAAACAAGTCCACAATCTTATTGTGCTTTTTTTGCAAATAAAATTTTTTTTAACTCTGGGCCTGCCCGACGAGAAGAACAACAGCCACCAAGGCCTGTGTTAACAAGCAAGGCCAAGCAGCACTGAATCTCGCATGGGTGGCCTCAAGGAACAAGACTGTTAAATACCATTGTATTTAAATACTTTCAATTATAAATAAATATGCCTGGATTACATGTATCATAATTAACATAATTATTTTGAACATTCTGAATTGCGTTGAAAGGGTTTCTGTTGTACAGTAGAGCTCTAGATGTCGGTAACATTGCTGCTGCGGCTGATAAGGAAAAACATGGCGTTTTTTCAATTTGGACTAACTTTTACATTAGATCTGTATATATACTGGGAATGTTTTTGTAGGTGTGGTCGTGCAAAGAAACAACCGAACTCCCAGAAAGGCTGGAGATCTCGGGTTCGATTCTCGGGGGGCAGGGGTCGCTTGATCCACCAGCCAAAAATATACTCACAAAAAATAATTTTATTAAAAAAAAACTTATTTATATAATATTACCAATTTTCATAAAATTTATACAACTACTTTATCGTTAATGTAGTAGTATTAGTATATACTAATAATTAATATTAAATTATTTTTTTTGGCTACTCTTTTTTCATTCCCATCAAACAGGTATCTAAAGTCAAAGAGTAAAAGATGAATAAATAAACAATATTTTCTATTTAACTCTGGTTTATTTCTATAAAATTCTATGGCCTTCCTTAGTTCCAAATTGTATCTGAAGAAAGCTTCAGAATGAGGCCGAAAATTTTTATAGAGCTAAACCACAGTTAAATATTATTTATTAATAATATTGAGACCTCATTTAGAAAAAATGAGTATTTATGTGACTATATGAGAGAATCTAAAAATAAATTTTTTATGAATATAAATAAACACCACGCAAAAATAAAAATGATAAAGAAGATCTAAGTATATTAGAAAATCAATTTGATTTATGGAGTGAAAATATATACGAGATGGAACTCATTAAGAAATCATATAAATTTTTTTTAATAGTGTCATCTCTTATCTTTGTAACATGAAAATGCATTTAAATTTCGCTTCATAAAATCTTTATTTATTTATTTATTTGGTTTAAAGAGCCGGACTTAAAAGGAACTCGACAAAAAAAAAAAAATCAGACGATATCAGATGGAGAACAACAACAAACAAACATACATACTTATCGCGCACTTATTTCTATGTTAATTCTGCTTTGTGCATTGTATTGATTGGATAAACTTAATGATGGAATTATGTAAATTTTTTAAAATAAATTCTTACACCAAATGAAAAGAGAAATTAGTAGAGATAATAAATTCCTTCTTTGATGGGCTTTTGATTGATGCAGGGGTGAGAGATGGCCTTAGTGATTAGAAGTTAATCAACAGAGGGATTCGGTCTTCTTGGAATAAAATTAAAGAAATTTTCAATTTATTACGCTATTTAAAATTGGATTTTTTTAAATTTTTTGTCAGTGACTTTAACTTGAATTATATCGTATCTATATATCCTTATCTCCTCTACTTCTCGATACCATCCAAAAAATGGCATTCACTCAAGAAAGTCGATTAAATCACAAATGCTATTATTAGTTCCTCTCCCCTGTCTATTAGTTACAGCTGTTGACAATTAATGAACCCTATGCTCACCTTTAAAATGATAAAAAATTTTGAATTCCACATGGTATAAATATGTATGTAAGAAAATGGTTATCTTGGTTGTTCACTATTAAAAAGTTTTTAGTATAAAATATAGACAAAGAAAAATGCGTGGGAAATGGGCAAAGTTGAAACTTCTAATTTATATAATATTAATGTGATCTAAGTAAATTGAGTGGTATTTAAATATGTTTTTTAGATAAACATTTAAAAACTACAAAATAAATATTTCTATAAATAACCTTGATTGAAGTTTTTTCAAGAAAATAAAATATTTTCAAAAATCGAAAAAAAAGGGACAATTAAGAATGGAACCAACAGTTCCATTTCTGATTCAAAGAAATTGATTTGGGGAAAAGGACTTAGGACTTTGAAGCCTTTATCGGATATCGAGATAGTTATATATTAAATTATAGTATAAAAAGGCACGAAGGTATTAATAGTAAAAAAAAATTAAATTAGTTTACCGACTTTTAAAGGAAAATGGGTATTTTCTGATAAAGGCACTCTTATTTGAAGGCGTTCATTGTTTTACTAGACTTATAGTATTGGATTTCTCTTAAAATCACTGAGAGAGGAAATTCCCATCATAGGCTGAATAGTCCATTTAATTAATTAAATGTCGTATTATAAATCGGCTTTTCTTTGAAAATTTAATTTTAATTAGAAAAGATTTGGGATTCCAATTTTGAGAAAGAAATGAAAGCCTAAATTATTA
Organism: Anisolabis maritima; assembly: GCA_010014785.2. NCBI lineage: Eukaryota > Metazoa > Arthropoda > Insecta > Dermaptera > Anisolabididae > Anisolabis > Anisolabis maritima. The sequence goes on along the minus strand of JAAAKE020118195.1, from coordinate 8,081 downwards.
ATAATGATGGAATGAACTCTATCTATAAAATGAAATGTCTTGACAGAAAATTCAACCGGCCCCGCTCGATCGGTTATATTATATTAAAAACTATTGTAGAAATGAATTAAGAGTTTTTTATTCACATTATGATGGACAAAAAGGCAATTTTTTTTAATCCTACGATATATCACTCAAAAAGATAAATTAATCTTATATTTTTAAAAAGAAATAAAAATATCCAAGTGGCCATCAAAGTCAAAAAATATTAAAGGCGCCTGCCTTTGAGAAAAAGCTTCCAAGGAAACGGGTGTGTTAAGCAAGTTGTCTAGTCATCAAATACAATATTGTGTCGAGAATAGTTCTCATTTTAAAAAGAAACATTGAGTAAAATTTGGTATAAATGGGTTCATTATTGTAAATTTTATAATAATATTTTCATTTCATTTATATTATTATATATAGATAGATAACTTTGATATAAACATTTTCGTGTATTTATTCAAGAGAGAATTTAAAATGAGAGAGACAGAGAGAGATATTGAAGAAGAAAATTGAATGTCTGTAGAAAATGTGCTCACCTGTGATGACGCATTCTTTCGTGAGGCACACCTGATTGCGACCTGAAACAAACAAAAGAGGAATCAAATAGAATTGAGATGTGAATAGGCCTCCAGGGCCCTACTTTGTTAAAAAGAAGATAGAGATTCCAAGATTTTTATTTAATCATGACAGTTGGATCGCAACCAACTCGCTAATTTTAGGCGAAGATTTGCGTGATGGCTGATCCTCTTTCTCTCTGGAGGCCAACTTTTTTCTCTCCCTCGTCTTCCGGCGACCTTGCGATTTCCGAATCGGAAGAACAGCTTTTCTTTTTACTTTTTTTTTTTTTTTACCAATCGATAGCACTTGAAAAACATTACCCCCATGAGAGATTTAGTTCTCAATCGGGAAAATCAAGTTAGGTGAATAAGGAGGAGCGGTTTGTTTTAGATTTTCGTATTTGTTCTTTTTGACTCCAAACAATCACAAACAGGTTGTTAAATAAAAAATTGAAAAAAAAAATCTGGTATTTTAGTGAATAAATGTGTATAACATTTCTATAAATTTTTGAGTAAAAAAAGGAATTGCATAAAATGAGTAATCATTCAATATTATTCATTAAAATGGAATGTTAAGTATTTCAGATTAGAATAATAATACTGGTAAAGAAATACTAAGTAATATTTAGTTATTGTAACTCTAATCAAATTGGAATTAAAACCATTTATTATATGCAAAAAAAATCTTAGAATAGTATTTTGTAAAGTCTTTAGGTACCTGAGACCATTTAGACTGCATCCCCCTTTATTAAAAATTAATCCTAATTAATTTAAATAAATTTTATTTTAGACCGGAAGCGAAACAATGACCCTTGAAACGTGAAGCGAGACCTCATTTTAGAGTCGACATATCATCTCGGAAATCGTTAAAATTAGAACCATCACTTTTTTACAAGAAAAAATAAATAAATAAAAATGTAGGCTAGAGGATGTAGAGAATGGTGTAGGCTACTCTTCAGTAGAATAATATAATTTATTTAAAAAAATTATATTTTATTATTATTTATATTATATATATATATATTTAAAGGCTTATAGACTTATTTTCAGGGTTTCAATAGCAACTCATATCTTCATCAGTGTTTGGTCCGATCCAAAGCAAAAATTCTTAATAAAAAATTTTCCAGGATCAGACCAAGTTCTGATGAAAACATGCAGTTGATATTTATTTATTTAAATATAAATAAATATAATTTTTTAAATAAATTATATTATTGAACTGAAAAGAAGACTATATCATTCTCTAAATTAAAATCCACATTTTTCGGTTAATCTTTTCATATTATGATTTGTAGGCTATTTAATTTTCATCCAACTATCGATTTCAACTGATAATATCAAAACTGAAGGAAGTGGGAAATAACAGGCATATAGGAAGAAGAAAAAATGTTAATCTTAGCTCGGGTAACTCATGGCTGCCTATCCTGAGAGAATATGAATGAATATTCAATATAGTATCCTTAGATTTTTATCTGCACTTATTTATTTTTTTTAAGAATTTCCTTTTCTCGCACTAAACTAGCCAACTTTTAAACGTAGCCAAACCATCAGCGTTTTACTTTATTTTCTCCTTCGATCCTAGAAAACGCTTAGAAACGTGTAACCGTATTATAATCTGCCCCCAATTTAAAGCTTTATTTATAAAAAAAAAATAATTAGGCCTAGAAATTTCTTATTTAATCAAAACATGTAATATATGTAAATTTTACCCTAAATTAAACCTTTAGTTCGTGTTTAATAAAATGCTGAAGTGAAAATATTAAAAGAAAAGACATATATATATATATATGGATACATTTGGGACATTCTGTTTATTAGAAAAGTTTTCGTGCAGTAGTAAAAAAAAAATTTGCATCTCTTAATGGATATTAGGGACGGGCAACACGAACTCAGGGTCAAAGAGAAAGAGAGAGAGGATAGGGTCCAAACAAACTGCGTTTCGTTAATCCCAGTCAGGACATAAAATTTAATCTTATTATTCAAAGTTTGTTAGGTTTGCTCCTAAATTGGTCTATAATATGACTTTATATTAATAAATTTGTTAAACTAGAAAAAAAGACTAACACGAATATTTGAAAAAATACAAGAGCAACAACAATTCTCATATTAGCTTTATATTTTATTTTTATTAATATAAAAATTTATACCTTATTAGAGAATATTTTTATACTAGGCACACGCTAGACTTCTACAAGGGAACTAACTAGCCTATACCAAAAAATAAAATTTTTCAGGTCAGATGTTTTTGATATTATGATATTTTGATTATATGATATTCGAGATCGATTGGAAGAGAAAAAACTGCAGGCTGACACGTACCCACGAAAATTTTTGCTGAGGAGGGGAAGAGTAGCCTAATATCTGATCTGATCTAATTTCAATGGACCCAACCCAATTTTTTACAAAAATTTTTTGAACTTGACCATTTCGATAAGGAGCGACGGAGGAGAGCGGATGAAGTGTTTATAACTTTTTTTTTTTTTTAGTCCTTTTATATTTTTTTTTACTATTTTTTGGCTTCAGAGAGGTCCTTTTTTTATGGATATGTAAGCATAAGGTCCAACGGATCCTTAAATATTTTACAGATTTAAATTTAACTATTTGAGAAATTTGTTTAGAAGTGAATATACGATGCTATCGCAGTTTGACTATTTAAATTTTTAAATAAATTTAATATGTTGTATATAAAATATTTAAAAAAAAATTATATTCGAAATGAACATAAAACATATTTTTTAATTCACTTGTATGCCATTAAATAGAGTGCCTGAAGGGAGTTCAATCGATAAATTATTATCTATTTTTTATCTCTTAACAGAGAGTTATTCATTTTAATTATTGTAATTTCAAATTTTATGCGAAATGGAGTACAAAAAAACTCTTTATAAATTTACTTAATAAAAATATATCAAGTATACTTTATTCAACAATAAACAATAAACTGTATTATTGAGGGAAAATTTTATTAATAATAAATAAATAAAGATAAAAAGCGAGAGTGCAGAGGACAGATTTCTGAAGTAGGCTAGTTTTTAAAAGGTTTTATGTATATAGCAAGTCATTCATTATTAAAAATTATTTTAATATAGACAATACTATACAATAAAATGAAAATATACCTATATCAAGTATATATATAAGAATATAAGTGTATTACTCTATTTATTGAAAAAATCCATAAATTTTAGTGTATTCCAAATTAGGATAATAATCAAATCTATAATACCTTGACAAGCAAGCAAACCCTGTGAAATAAGCTTTCGTTTGAGGTATCAACGAGAAAAATTGGATAAACAGTCACAGACAAGTTTAGGATTATGACAGACACAAGACACAGTTTCAGTCAAAGTGTATTCTCTTTTATAAAAATATAGATAGATATGTAGTAAAAAAAAATTGGTGAAGTAAAAAGATATAATAAGTTATCATAATAAATATTTTCCAAAAGATTCGCTACTGTAAGTAAGTAATAAATTATATGTGAATATTCAGAACATAAAATAGCGCAACATGCTCGGAATTAATTTTCTTGATAAGACGAGCAATAAAATAATAAAATATGAGCCTAGCCAAAAAATAATAGAAATTAATCTAAAAAGAAAATGACGTTTTCTTACCAAAGTGTTTCTAAATCAGAATTATTTTTTGTTGTTCTATTTTTCTTCTTTGGAAATAAGCAAAGAAATGGGTGCCAAGGAATTTGCTGATTTGGCGATTTTAAAAATATTATTAAAAAAAAATTATATCGAATCAAATTGTAAAAAATAAAAAAAGGCAATCAGCAAACTTTGGATTAGCATTCTTTCATTTCGCCTCATAAGAGCACTAATAATGAAAGTAGCTGACTCCATAATTTATTTATATTATGTATATTTATTATACTTATATTATATTTTTATTTTAGAGTCTATTGTTGATAATAGTAAAAAAAAAAAAAACCGAACACTTTATATATTATATATAATGTAATAGTTCGATTGTGTGGAGGAGATGAAATTACTTGTGAAACATAATAATACATCATTATAAAAAATATAATAATTGCCCCGCCCCCCAACCATTCCAAATAATAATCCTGATTGTGGTGGTATTAATAAAATTGATTGACAGCCAGCTAACTAATCAAAGCAGAAAAATCTGGTTTGACGACCACACATCAAACAACTTTCTCTTACCTAGGGTAAGGAAAATTGTATGATGTGCTGTCATTCCAGATTTTTTGTGTCGAGCCCTCTCCGCAGGCAGTGCATAATTATATTTAGATTTTTCGTTTGTGTGTATTAATCAATTATCAATATTATAAAAATAATTAAATTAAATCTCACATAGGAATAAAAAAATATTTATATTTTGTTACCATAGCAACGAGTTGTCCTATCTTTTCTATGGAATTTTTAAAATCCTAAATTGCAAAACAGAATAGAAAATTTTTTCCTTCTAACTTTCTCTTACTGATATATAGTGAGGAAGTATTGCCAAAAAAATCGATGTCGAGACTTCAACGGAAATACACGTTTTGAAGTCCTCTGAGTCTAAAAAAAAATGTGACTCATAAAATTAATATAAGAGTTATTGTGAAGAGGAAACCATCCAACCATTATCAGATGAATGTGATGGTGAATAAAATATGTTCACTCAAAAACTAATCGTGTTGGATATGCTATAATAAACATACACATCCTTTTCTTTAAGTCTTTCGCCATCTGAGATCATTTAGATTTCGTCCTTATTTATTTAAATTAATTGGTAGCCAATATAATTTAAATAAATTTTTGTCGTTAGGACGGTAAGAGAATCACTGACCTTTGGTCTGTGAAGCCAGACCTCTAGATCTGCACCAAGGAATAGGGCCATACATCCTTTTAAAATTTTAAAGAGGATGTATGTCTTGTATTCTATCCGACGCTACAATTTTTTGAATTAACATATTCTTCTCAGCATTCTGTTCATGGTTGGAAGACAAGATCAAAACATCCACGTTGTCATTTTGATTTTGATAACCCGACAGCCGCCTATTGTTATTAAAATAGAGTTAAAATTTTATTTGAAATGAAATATTGGTATAGGCATTATTTGAAATTTATGAATATTCTAAATAAATCCTATATATCAGTAATAGTGTGAACAAATTGCTTATCTAAAAATATAAAAATTTGAATTTAAAATATCGATGGGAGATTCAATTGTGAAAGATCTTCCCGGTCACTCCGAAATGAAGCATAGGGAATCAGAGGCCGGAATTATGTGGGCCTTAAGTGCAAGATGCACAAGGGGTAACCATCTGAAGAATTTTTTATTAGGATTTGAGGATTTTTATTTTTTAATTAAAGGGTTTTCTCTAAAAAAAATTTTAAATATCATAGTCTAATTATTTTAACTTTAATTCAATTATTATTTATAAAGCGACTTGTGAATATATTAAAAATTCTTATAATGAGGTCATTTGTTATAAAAATGAGAGCAAAAAATGCGATTAGTGATCTCATTATTTTTATCGCTTTTCTTTTCTGAAAATGATCTAAAATAAAAAATCTAGCAAGAAGGAAAAAGAAAAGAATGGACAAACTAAAATCAAAACTTGCGAAATTACTTACAAGATTACTTACTCTTTACATAAAAAGTTAATTATTGTCAGCTTTCTCAATTTAATTCAATGCTCTCTATAAATCACCCTTCTTATGCAAAGTCTCAAAGTCAACACCAACAACAATAACACCAACAAAATCCTATAATTGTGAGTATAATAATGATAATAATAAAGAACAAAAGTAGATGGAGAAGCGGTTAAATGTTAAATATCAACTCTAAAAGTATTGTAGTTTCTATCCTCATTTTTTCTTTCTTTAACCTCACGGCTCTTAGGCCATTTGGCCAGTCTCAGCTTCTTATTTCACATGTAAGAAAATATTGAGACTCAAGTGCTCCTACGAGTTAAGTGCACACGTGCATTAATACCTTGTCTCTATGAGAGTCGGCCCTTGTTAAAGAACAATAGAGACCTTTAACTATACATTTACTATATTGAATCAAACTTAAAATGACCATAATTAAAAAAATCTTATATATTCTATGTATTGTTATTGAAAAGAAAATATTTTTTTTTTCCGCTTACACTTTCATCTTTTTCTATACCACACTCCATAGTCGAAAAGTTAGAGGAATTAACATTGCATCTATCTGACTATCTATATTGATAGTCTTAAAAGCCAAGAAATCTGGGTTCGGATCCCAGACAGTCCGATGAAAATTTAATTAAATCATTTGGATCTCAATTGGTATAAAATATGGCTGGCTCATATGTATCTTAAATAATATAAATTAAAATTGTTCAAGGCTCAGATGCTGAAAAGAACAAAAAAAATCTTTTGCTAGGAATATTTTTTAACACAGAGATAGTTTATTTATATTACAGTTTCGAAAGCGTATTTAATCAAGTCTTAGACAAGAAATTCAATAGTATAAATGGGAAAAATATGAAATTTAAAAAAATGGTGGATAAAAAATAGCTTATAGTGATAAAATTGATTGCTTTTGGGGTAACAATTTGGGAATAAATTGGGAGCTCGTCCCTCAATGCTTCTTTTTTTAGCTCCCTAAATAGAAAATGAGTGATTTATCTACTAAATCCCAAATGGGATGGATGTTTTAAATGAGATAAAATGAATGTAAAATTTTTTAAGAATAATTTTTTAATAATAAAGTCCAGCAGAAAAATCTGTATTTGCATAAAAAAGTCATTTTTTTGATTATAGTATACTATGATTAAAATATGACCAACTTTATAGTAAAATGATTCAATTTTCATGATAAATCTTTTAATTATTAAATGAGAATGAGTTTGCGCTATGCAAAGCAGTGTTAGGTCGTGTGGCCTAATCTTCCGCTAAATTACTTGATTACATGTTTTATTAATATTTTTTGAGTCTTTAGTCTTTTGTTTAAAAGAATTTTTGTAAAAATATACATGTATATAAATAATTCTCTTTTCGTTTTATTTTAACTCATTAAATTGGAAATTTTTTAGGCTTTGATTATCCAAGGGAGCGAAAAGAAATATCAAGACGAGGTATATTTAAAGCTTTTAATAAAATATAGCCTTCCGGGGTTTTACGTTTATTTTCACTAATGAGGGATTTGTGTATATTTTTAATATTGTTTTTCTGTTTAGAAACATTCGGATAAATCTTCTTTGTGTAAGCCGAATAAGAGAGGCAGAAGTTGTTGAATTTGAAGGGTAGCAAAGAATAAGTGATATTCAAAAAAAATATTCTAATGAGTACAATAATGAGTTCAATGCTCTTGCAATAACAGGTCTATGCCCAAATAAAATGTTAATTATAAAAAAATTGAATAGAATTGAATGACAAGAGAAACCGGTGAAAAGATAAGATGGATACCACCAATGAAAGATGGAAAACTAAACAAAAAAAAAAAAAAAAAAAAAAAAAAAAAAAAAAAAAAAGTTTGTAGAAATAAAAAAGGTTAAGTGAAATGAAATAA
>JAAAKE020118184.1:0-15768 GCA_010014785.2 Anisolabis maritima | reverse complement strand
TGCCTGATGAATCAACTATTGGAAAAAACTAAATGGGCTCTATTTACAGCCAAGAAGGGGTAGCTTTTTGAGCGAGCCTAAAAAGGAACATCGGATATTAAAGGATTTATCCCCGAAAAGATATTAGTTTTATGATTATACGTATATTTAATTCAAATGAATATTTTTGTCCTCTTTTGAAAAGTTGTATTTAAAAAAATCTTAAATAGTTTCAGCATCTCTTTCTTTTTAAGGTATTTCATTAATTAATGCGGTAGTTGCCATAAAATCCCGTGTATATCGACATAGTCTCGGAAAAACTAAAATATTGGTTTCCTAACCTCTGGAATTTTTTTTATTAATTTCATTTTGGTAAGAAATCGATTATTAAAAGAAATTAAAATTTCTTAATTTATATTTCCCTTTTACGATTATTAAAATGTCAAGATTTTATAGGTTTTTGTTTTAATCTTTTTTATCCTTAATGCTGCGACGAAAAAAATTACGCACTTTTAACCTTCAAAATGTCGTTTATTGAAAAGTTTTTTTTTTTTTTTTTTGTGAACTTTAAAATCCTATTTATTCCCCTTTGGGTGATCTATTCTTATATAAAAAGGTTTTTTTTTTTTTTTGCCCTTACCTACTTTTAGTGCTCTTTACCAACTTTACAACAATATTTTTATATTATTTTCAATGCTATTTTTTTGTATTTTATGACAAATTTTTTGTCACTTTTGTTTATGAACCGAATCGATAAGAGAGAGTGAGAGAGGAGAACCCTTTTACACTCGTCGATTTTTCTAAAGGGAGGTCAAACCCTTCATACTCTGCAATTAGCGGAGGTATTCGACCCTTTCGAGTTCTAACCTGATTACTGATGATGTTGATGGAAGGGATGAATGCATGTTCGAGAATTTAGGACCGAGAGAGAGATGGAAATCAATGTCAACCCACCACAACGATATTGCTTTATAATTGACTCTAAAAACCAAACAAACCAATGGAGTAAAAAAACACAAATGAAAGAAGATTAATTTTATTTACTAATACGCCTGTCATATAAGGACTAAGGTTACTCCATTATTGGTTTTAAAAAAATCAGTATAGAAGGGTTGTCAATCGACTTTTGCGTCTGTATATGAGATATTGTATGGTTAGCACAACGATAAACAAATTTTCAAATTGATTTAAATCCTCACAAAATTTTTTCATAAATTTTAACCTATTATAAAAATGCTAATTACATACAAAACTGGTTAGAAAATATAGGATGTTTGAATTCATTTATTCTTAGAGAAAAATAATTTTACTTCACTAACTGAAATGACATTAATCGAAAGATAACTGTATGTGGTATACCCCCACCAAGGTCCCACTCTCTATTCAAGGTCAGACAACTGGTTTTAAACCAATCACAAAGTTGGAGTTTGGTTGAGGGAAATTCTCTATCCGTTTGCTTATTTTACACTTTATTATACATGTATATTACTAGAGGGCTCCATTTTTAGCTTTTGATGAAACTGTCAACTGAAATTACCAGTTTTTTCTAAGAATTTGATTTTTTTATTTTTTTTTTTTTTTTTTTCAGTCTTTGTAGATGTTTCTATAAGCTGGATTTGAACTCAGAAAATCAAAAAAGATTCTCTTTTTCTTCTCGCCCAATTCCCCTATTAAATAAAGATAAATTGACGATTTTTAAACCAAAACATTCCTTTTTGGCGGAAAAGGAGAAATATAAATAAACTTCTTCTTCTTCTTTGAACCTTAGAGAGTAAACAGTATAATTAGATGAGTTTCCAAAAGGGATGATCGAAAAGTTAAAAGGAGAAACGAGGAGAACGAAAAAGGGAATTTTGTGCAAATCATCCATCCACACAACCACACAAAATGATTATGCTCCATTTTCTAATTTTACTCTTCTTTACTCTATCTCTCATCTTTTAATTTCATCTTGTGTTTATTTAAGCTCGAAATAAAAGTACTTTTTTTATGAGCTTGAAAATTAATACATTAATTTTTTTTTTATTATCTCGACACTTTCCCGTATCCCAATGATCATAATAAAAATATCATCTCGCTCCGTGATTTATATATTAACCTAGAAATTATTATTCTTAATTTTTTTCATCATTTTCCAGCCAATTTACATTATAATACAAAATATGTTAACTTTGGAGGGTTTTTTTTTAACCGATTCTCAAAAACTTCGAACGCAGAAGATGAACAATTTCTTGTAAATATTAAATAATGAAAAAGTTTTAATTAATTCTCTCCTTCGTTAATCTTCATTAGCTCGGGATCTAATCTTCTTAATATTTTGTTTGACATTATAAAAAAAAAAGAGAGGAAAAACTATTTTTAAAATGAGGATGATGATGCCGGTGGTGATGTTGACATTTCCAGGTCAGCCTGGTATTAATATAAATTCGCCACTGCATTGGCCTTTCATCGATGATGACTTTATAATCTCTAACCTTCCCGTATTTTGATCTAATAAAGGGCATTAAAAAGTCACATCATTCTTTAGAATTTAGCAATAAAAAATCAATTTGCATTTCTAAAGGTTAAGTAAAAAATAGGGGATGAAAATGCTATATAAAAAGACATTTTAAATATACATTTTTTATTTTCTTTGTAAAAAATTTGCACCAACAATATCACTAAATTTTTTAAAAAATTTAAAAATATCGCTATTTTTTCTTAGGGGTATCCAACCTTTTCGCTTCACTGGACAACTTCCGAGGAAAATCATCTCGGGCCGCTTATGAAATGATTTAACGATGATGAAGCCAAAGCCAAAGAAAAATCCAAAAAATAAAATAAATAGAACACATTTTGGTAACATTTCTGACCTCGGCAAGGGCCAGAGAGAGAATGCTACTCTTCCGTTTCTTGTCGCCCTTTGGAAAAAAGGAAAGGGAGAAGGAGATAATTATTTTTATCAGTTATATTCTTTTATCTTTTTAAACGAAACTATTATATATATATAAATTCATAAGTGAATTTTTTTTTTCTAATAATTTAATAATCTTTTAGATAAAAATATTTTAAAAAATTATTCGCCCACAATATTCTTAGGCCTCATATGATCGCATTAGATTTAATTAGAATTACTTTCTATTCAGTATTTCGTCCTGGGGGTAGGAAAGTAAAAAAAAAAATTATTTTTAAATAATGTTGATTGTTGTGTTTCATTTCAATATTTATGATTATTATCATTATACGGTACTACAATATTTCCAGGCTTATGCAAATTTCCATGAAAAATGAGGGTGTTAGTTCGCAAATAGAGTTCGATATTAGAATGGGAGAAAAAATAAATAATAAATTATTAAATCGCAAACAATTTTCGTCTGGTCTTTTTTTTTTATATAGATGTTTTCAAAAAAAATAAAGTTTTACACCAATTCACAATTAATTCTTTATAATACCAATCCATCTAGTTTTCAGTTTAATATAAATATTTTGAATTAAAACCAGTATTTTATATTTATCTATAAATTTACATGTACTCTTTGTAATATAATTATAAAGAATTAATTGTTAAAAAGATTTTCTGTCGGAATGAGTTCATGTTTACTGGCCCTTGTTAAGTTATTAGTTCAAATGTCACAGGTGTTTATTCGCTTATCACACACATTCGGGTAAGAATCATCCGCTAATCTCTTAATAAAAACAAATCATTTTACAATAGAAAGTGTCATCCAAGAAACAGATTTTTCACCTGTCATTCTTAGATATTTTTTTGTCCTTCAATTTAGAAACAAATTGTTCTATTACATCCATTATAAGACGCATTTTTAGTCCGTGCTCCTTATAGTCGATAGCGTCTAACCAGGCTAAAGGGCATTTTTTTTATTTCTAGGCTAGAAAAATAAGATTCCTATAATACGGTAGTTTGAATTTTATTATTCAAACACAATTTGGTAAATTAAATAAATTTAATTATATTCAACCGTTATATTTTTTTTCTTGAATCCCATCCAACATTGGAATCGATTGAAGTTTCTAATCGATGGATGTGTATTCACATATATAGAAGAAGGGGGGGAAGGAATTTAATTGCACACCGCCATTGACAGGTCACTGAAGATACAAACACGCTTGAAATCATAATAAACGTCGTCGGCTGCAAACGCATCACCAATCGATAAAAAAAAAATGCAGCTTTTAATTCAGCTGTCTTAAAATAAAACTAACGAGCCGCGGAAATAATGCCATACCATTTGCCAGATGAATATTGCAATTATATCATAATTGAAAATCATTCCAAAGTCATATCGACCTTTGAATTAATAGATTGTTTTTTTTTTTTTTTTTTTTTTTTTTTAATATACTAAAAATGTTTCTTATATATATTTCTAAATATAAATATTCATTTTACTTGTTTGTTGAGATGTCTTATACGGAATATGGATTCTTCAAAAAGAAATTTTTTCATACATATTTTCATATTTTATATAAAACGGAGTCGCTTTTGTGGGTGGGTTCTAACCACAGCAAAAGCATCGATGGAGTTGTATATTCAAACAGCTGTTTGGTTTATTTATTTATTTTTAGTCGCCTTGTGGTCCTCATCAAAGTCGCTGAAATACGTCAAACTTTATTTCTTATATAAATAAAACTATAATTATTATTTATTGATTTTCAAGAAGTTATTAATAATACTTAAAATTGTTACGATACGTGGTAGTATGCTGCTTGAAGCGCGTTAACGAAGATAAATGACTTTTTGACTTGGTTAGATAACTTTTGGCATGATTTTAAAATTAAAACGTTCATTTTTATATCCCAAGGAACAAGCGAGGCAAAAAAAAAAAGTTGATTTATTAGTTATTATTAGTAAGAACAAAATTTACTGGTACAATTAATTTCTTTAAATGCTAAATTTTCTTAAAAAATGTACATTTATAGTAAACATTATGCAAGCCACATTACTAAAAGCAACTTCCCTAACTGTCTCATTAATTAAACAATTTTTATATTATAAGTTATTAAATAAAAATATAATATTTTAAAAAATTTTATCATGAAAATACCAATTATTTTTCTGTTTCTAAAAAAGAAACAAATAAGCCAAATAAAATTCCCAATTCGAAAATAAAACACAATTCCAAACATAAGTTTTACTTTAAAGTTTTCTCTTCTTAAAGGACGGTAAAATAATTTACGTCTGTTTTTGAGATTAATATAATCTACAGAGATTTATTTACATTTAATGGAAGTAAATTTCTTTTAGATTTAATTTTTATGTTTGAATAATAATTCCCTAGAATGATGGGCAAGTAAGTACTTCACTAGGCGCGAAGCAATTATTAAAATTTTAACAAGTGAAATTGTCTATTTAAGGCCTCCATTCTGGCTGTTCTGGTATTTTTTAAAAGAATATACTATCCCCTTCAAAAGTAATTGGACAAACTGTATCTTTGGTTTCGTCTTAATGGATAATTTGAAGATAGTTTGAAACCTGAAAATACAAAATTTAATATCAGGAAAACATTATGATATTTTGATGATTTTGAATTTAATATAGCCCTAATGATCCAAAACAAAAGAGAAGCCCAAGAGAGGGTTGATTGTATTGGTGTATTGTATGGTCCTGAACTACGATCAAGTAAAATTTATGTTTGGAATTCTAATTTTATTTAACGTTTTTTTAATTCCATTAAATTTACTGAGAAATGTAAAAATAATTTTTTGAATCATGATAAAATTTGTAAAGTTTTATTACATTTTTATTAATGATTCTTATAATACGAAAATATCATGAATATCATACAGAATATTCGCATGCTTGTTTGGGGTCATTTCATTTTTGAACTTAGATTTTAAATCAACGATCAGTTTTCCTTTTGCCTGGGACGGCCCTTTTCTGTAAATGTGAATTTTGAAAAAATATTGTTTTAACAATTTTTTATTTCCCTTTTTTTTTGGGAAATTTGCATTTTTATGGTACATTCTTTTCTCTCTTCTTCGCTAGTATTGTATATTTATTTATTCCTTTGGCAATTGTGAGTTCTTGTCAAATAGCGTTAGAAACGAGGCTTTTTTTTATTATTAGACACTTACCTTTTACACGCCTTTTGTGACTATGACTTTATTACTCCCGAAGACATTTCTTACTCCACTTGAAAACTTTACTTCCTCTAAAAACAGTCCAAGTTTTAATGATTACGATAATTTCCATCCTATTTTTTTCTGCTCGCTTTTTTCTCGCTCTATGTTCATTCCTATTCATGGAGTCATTCGTCAACAAACCCATCTAGTTTGATATTTGTCAAAGTTTACGCCTGGCGGGATAAAAGGTCAGGTCAGCAAGCAAACCAACCAACGACTGCCGGTGACATTCAAAGGGCCCCCCCAGCCCTTTTCATTATGTCCCGGTGGCTGGGAGCTCAAATTGCCAATTCCCGCCTATAATTTATATCGATTTCCTTGTATCCAGAAAAAAAAAACATCTTACATTTTTAATAAGAATCCACCTAATTATATCCCTATTTCAATTCTAAATATTTACCTTTGTACACCCCATGCGAACTTAATACCTTTAAATGCATAAATATTTCATAATCCCACGACTGTTGCAATTAAACCAAGAACCTTTGTGTATGTGTCTGTGTGTTTTATTTATTTATTTTTTAATACCAACCAGCCAACAGGGGAAAATTCATGGGCGCAAATTCTCGATCTTATTTCCTAATCAAACTAATAAACGACAATTTAGCTAATCAAATTTAGTCCCCCCGAGGGTTAATCAATAGGAAATATCAATAAATAAATAAATACGAATGAATAATGAATTTTTTTATTTTCCATATAGTAATCAAATTTATTATCATTTATTTCAATTCATCATCTATTTAAATTTATAATATCTTCATTCATTATTTTTATCAAGATTAATAAATAAATGGAGATATTTAGTTTTATTCCATTTCATATTTATTAAAAGGATTTTATTTATATATAAATTAGATTACTAACAAAAAATGGGAATTCTCTCTGACCTTTGAACTTTCAGATCATTCCAACCGGTTGCAAATTCGGTGGAAATTTAAGCTTCAGACTCAATTTTATAAACTTTTGATATAGATTCATCAAAAAGACATGGCTGCTTCGTTGATGACATTTCATTCCTTTTATGTACAGTATTTTCAAGGAAAAAAAAATTTTAATAAAATATAAAAGTAGCCGGATCCTTTTCGGAGGTATAGAGAGGCAAAGAATAAGGCCATGAACTCGCTTGGTGTCCACACTAATTTATTTGGTTCTTTTCTAGTTGTTAATATTAGCTTATTAGGGAATGAATCTAAAAATATTTTGAAACCAATTAGTAACAACATTAAATAAAAAAAAGGAACAAACTTTGCCGATTAGTATTGGGCATATCTGATTTTAATTACCTGGAAACAGGACAAATCCCAATTTGGAATTGGGCTGTCATTCAGCACTCTCAATTCCGGGTACCTGCTGGGTTCTAGAAGCCGGACAATTTTAGCGCCTTTCTAAGGCTACTCAGCCTAATATCCGGTCCAGTCCTTCGCTCGTAAAATCTTTTTTCCCCTAACAAGCTACACTACCTTTGCTTTCTCTCTAATTAATAAAATCCTGATATAGAAATAAACTAATTTAATAAAGGAGTTATTTTTAATTTTAAAAAATTGCAAAATACTGATAATTATTATTTTATTATAGTTAAAAAAAAAAAAAACATCTCAAGATAAAGATATTATTTCTGGAATTGTTGTCTATTTACTAATTACCAATCTAAAATATCATTCTTTTAAAAAATATTTTTATCTTAAAATTATTATAAATAGTTGATATTAAATTATTATAGGAATTCTCTTTTCCTATTGGAAACATGAATTTTTATTTACATTGGATGGCACTTTTATTTTAACTTAACTATAAAATCCCCCTCTACCTTTCGTTTTTGCCCGCTTCTTTTGCAAGACTGAACCTGCCCAAACCCTAAGCAGAGGAACCATCTCTCTTCTTTACTTCTTCAGTAGTGAGTGAGTCACTGGCAGAGGAGCATCAACCCCCGCATCTCCCTCAAAAAAGCCTCTATCTTAGAAAATACGAGTCTCTTTTAGGTAAATCTCTTCACTATTTACTCTAACCCCATTTTCTTTATTTATAATATCTTTAAGATCAAATCAACTTTTTTCTAAGAAATGAACTTATAAAGTATTCTAGGCTCATTCAAACATAATTATTTTCTTTTACTAATTTTGCAATTGAAGCTTTCACACTTGTCATCAATACATAACTTTTAATTTTTATTTGTTTAATATTTTCAGCCACTCATTGTTTCTAATATGTAATTGAAAAAAAGCGTCAAAATAATTGACTTAAACCTTATTCAAATAAACCAAAAACAATCTATGAATTCCAAAAACCTTATCCCCTACTCTAAAATTAAGGCCAAAAGAACTCCCTTCATAACGTCTAAGGAGAATCATAAGTCCGCTCCCGGCTTCTTTGCCCCTAATATAGGGGGAAAATCACTATTATGATTTTCCCTCCCTCTTATACCTCTCGGGAATTCCGAAAACGGCCGATATATAATTATATTAAATCTAGCGTATCGTGCACTTTACACGTCTCTCTCCTTCTTGCTTCTCATAAAGATGCTAATTCACTTTTCTCTCTTTAATAGTTCTTTGCCTATAAATCTCCTCAGATTTGTTTTTAAATAAACTGACAACTTATTTTTTTAAATTTGCGTTAAATTAACTATGATTTCCTAGTAGTAAGATTAAGATTTGTAATTATAAAATTTCATCATTCCAAGGATTCCTGATTAAAGAGGCTACAAATTGGTTAATAATAAGATAGTTAAATGTTATATTTATCTTCTTAAAGGGGAGGAGAATAACAAATGCGTTCGGTCCAATGTGTTTGTTTCCGAATGAGAAGCCAAGCCAAGTGTTGCTTGGTTGAAAGAGACAGGCCAGTTGGTTAATAAAAACAAAAAAAAACCCCAAAAAGCTTTTGTTAATATGAGGACTATTGGCTCATAAGTCACTTAATTTAAGGGCTTTAACTTGACCGGCGAATTGGCCAAGCGCCAATATCCTTTGCCTTTTAATATTAAAACATTTTGCGACTCTTTGAGTTATTAATTCCAAGTGTCCGTCCAATCTTGGAGGGAATTTCGACTTAATTTCTAATTAATTCACACAGAGAGATTTAAATTAAACAATCTCAATTCCGTTCCTTATTAAAATTACTTTAATTTAAGAAAAATAAATAATGCATTATTGTTATTATAGAGTATGCAAATTTCCAAATAACATTTTATAGAAACAATATTTACATGTCTATATATCTTATGTTATTCGTTTTCTGTATATAGTTTGTATTATATATAGGTATTTTATTATTTATGTGTCATTTTGTTTCTGAATCCGTTGAGGGGTTTTCTTGGTCTAAGGGTCATTGTGGTGAGAAATCCAATGGGTTATTCATGTGACCCTCCGGATAAGGGGAGCTAAGATGGATTACCACCCCCAACGCACGACATACCTCGGGTGGAGGGAGGTCACCTCTGCTGCTCGCAAATTGCTCCACATCCCTCAGGGAATTCCTCTCTTTCTCTCAGTGAAATCCTCCTCTTTTATAGTCCATCATTCACCTGGTATGAACACTAAACAACCATCCTCGACCTCCTCAATTACGAGGGGCGTTTGATAAGTCACTGACTTCGAAATGAAATCCGAAGAATAGGGAGGGGGGATTAGTTCCTGATCTGAGCTCTATCTTTTACAAAAACAATGAAATTGTCTTATCAACTCCTCCCCTCCCTTGAATTTTTATTTTCTGAAAAAATCACTTCGTAAGTCAAGCAGAAACAGACAGGAAACTGTTGATTCGTAAATAACTTGAACTGAAATTTAAATAACTCAGGTGTTAAGAGGTGGAACAAAAAAAAACTATTCAGTTAGTACTAGCAAATCCCTTGGGCATATAAATAAAAAAAATTCCAGACCGGTTCTATTCCAGACCACAAAATGAAAAAAAATTTTAGGTCATTGTTTTTTTTTTTTTTTTTTTTCCACAAAGGGACCTCCATGAAAAATATTTGAAGGCCTGGAGGGGAGTCTGCCAAGTGCCGTTAACTTGCGCAATGCATGCAGCAAGCAGAGGCTTCCTTTAATCGCTTGCATTTCTCGCATCCCGCATTCTCTCCATTCACGACATTGCATTTACAACTAAATACCCAGCATTAGTGAAATATGGAGCCTCTAATTTATTCATATAGCTTTAGCATATACAAACAAACATTTTCACGATACTAAAATAGGGATTAAGCAAAACATATTTATTAAAAAAAATAGGCAACTAATCCTCGAAACGTTTTCCATCTCTTCCTCCTTTCTGATTAAGTGACTCCAAATTTTCCCCTTTCTAATATAATAATTATGAAAAGTTTCTTCTATTTCGGTTCAGGGATTGCCAAAATGATCTACGAAACTAACTAAATGAACGGATTATTTTGATAATTGGTTCTGAATTATCAACTTTGCATTGTCATCTAATTTTTCAAATAGTAAAATTTCGGTTCAGGGTTTCTAAATAAACCAAAATAATCCTACCTGTATATAAATTAAGATTTTTGTTCTTTTTTATTAAAATTTCTTAAGTATTACTTAAAATAAAACGGTTATCAAATTCTTTTAGCCGGCTAATCCAACCTGATGGTGTTCTTTTTCTTAATTCCCAAGATGAAATCCTTTTTGAATAATTTATTACTGTGTAAATGCCTCAACTCTATTTAAAGACTGAACATTCTTAATGTCTATTGATTAGTGAAACTTTTATAATGTTTTTTACAAAATACATTACGAAATTGATTTTTTTATTTTAGTTCATATTTATTAACCAGTTCAAATTAGACTGAGACTTGAGATGTTTTCCCATTTTCCTCGATTTATTGCTAATTTTAATATAATTGAAAAAAAATTTAATATAGAAGAAGACAAAAAAAAACATCAAACAAAGATAAAGAGGCCTTTTTAAAACATGGCAATCTTGTGTACTTTTTTAAATTTGATTTTTTTAAGCCCTAATAGGTTGTTCCGAAACTTTGCCAATTAAATGTATTTTTGAAACAATAGCTAATATAATCTTCGAAATTCATTTTATTACTAATTGAAAAAATTTCCACTGCCCATTATTCTCCAAAAAAATGTACTTAATTGACATAAGATATAATAAATATTATAAATTCAAAAATATTGATTATTTGAAAAACAGAATTAAGATCATTTCACAGCTTATGTTTTAAAAGATAATTTAAGAACTTAATTCATAAAGTGTATCTTTTGACATCTACACTTTGCTTTATGTGTATCGGCCTTAATTATATTTATAAAATAATTAATATATTTGTATTTTAAATATTTATTATATTTTATGTCTATTGCGTACATTTTTTGGAGAGAGTAGTGGGCAGTGGGAATTTTTTCAAATAGTAATAAAAAATATTATTATGAATTCGAATTATCTATTAAAACATAATCTGTGAATCCGACTTTATTTTAAATAAAATTAAAATATTAAACAGTACATTTCAAGGAATGACAGCTTAGCTAGGATTATTGTTTAAGGAGGGGGGAGATTAAGGGGACATATACATTTTTGTTTCTTGTACCTTTTTCTTTTTATAAATGGTTTATAAAATAAATTCCATTTAAATTTATTAATTTTTGAAATTTTTTTTTTTTTTGGAAATTATCAAAATTTTTCGATTTTTTTAACCTATTTTTGATACGCATTGTAGTTTAGGTTTGCCTACCATGCAATTCACAGACGCCAGGTAGTGAAAAACTTTTCCTTGTAGTACAAATAGTTTGGAATCTATTAAAATAAAATTTGATTAAACAAACGGTCATTTGTCTTTAAACAACAATCCTCCCATTTGAATTCGAATCAGAACCGCAGAGATAAAAATCGAACATCTCTTGTTGTCCCTTCATTATCACACCACTGACTTGAAATTTCAATATAATCTTAGCGTGTTTTCATTTTTTCTTTTTCTCTCTGAGCTCTTTAAAAACGCTTTATATTTTGTAATTACTCGTCGCAAGACGGCGTCGACAGCGACGGCGCCTTCTTCCTCCTCCTCTTCTTCTTCTTCTTCTTCTTCTAGCAAGGAAATTAACTTTGTCGCTTTGTGTGTCCCAAAGTTATCATCATCATCAAGACAAGTTCCTTCGAGATTTCAGAATAAGTCATTTCAGGGTTTAACGCCCCGTTGGGAAGGGATGATGATGATGATGGCAAGATACATTTACACCCTGTTGTCATCTAATCTTGCTATCTCACATTAGTCCTGGTGAATAATGAAATTTGGATTGAATCCTTCAAAGCTGCTGCATAAGTGGATTTCAGAGTCCATCCTTTCCGATGCACTCGCTGCAATTCACCCCCACATAAACCCGGAGCTCCATTTCCAAATTAATTGACTAGCACAATATTCGCGCAAATTAATTCGAGCGCCGGAAATGAATTAGGTTTGGGTATATCATTACAACACACGCCACCCCCCAGGGGCTCTAAGGACAAGCGTAGGCGGGAATAATTCAAGTAACAATAACAATATCAAAAGGTTTCGTTCTTTGTTTGAAATATCAATAGAATTTTTTTTATCAAATCAAAAACATTTTTCTTATTCAAAGTCAATATTTTTAAAAAATAACCGAACCGAAATGGTTAAGTCCAGAAAACAAGCAAGAGAAATTTGGTCTTTTATTAAATAATTTAAAAAATAAAAATATTTATAATTGATAAAATGTTTACTTCGACTGTATAAGTTTACAGAATTTTCGTGCCCCAGTGATGTTGTTGTTAACATTTAAACTTTAAAGCCAAGGGATGTGAGTTAGGATTCCGAGACAAATTGATAAAATAATTTCTAACCAATTGGTAACAGGCAGTATAATTAATAAAAAATTTTATTTAATAAAAAAAATAGACAATAAGTTAATATAATATAAATATTGTTAAATTCAATTTCACCATTTGTCAAAAATAATTTAAAAAAATATTAAAAATTTTTCTAGTTGGCTTTAAACACAATGTGATATAAATAAATTTTCATTCATTGGGTAATCGACTTAGCTTTTAAAGTCCTAAATGTTAACATCTCCAATGTCTCTACCACGGAATATTTATAAATTCAAGAACCCCCACTAATCCAAAATGTGGACTTAACCACTTTGTCTTCTAAACGACTCGTTTAAACTCAAAATAAAATTATCATTGTTTTCGATCAAAATAGTTTTTTCTTCTAAATTAAATTTTCACCATCTTATTTTAACAATTGCTTGAAATTAATCAAAATGCGATAATATCCATTTCCCAAGAATTTAGAGTGGATTAATTTGTTTCTTTTTTTCTCTCCTTTCCTCTCTTTCTCTCTCTCTCTTTGCTCCCACTTTCTAAATATATACTTAAAGTTTTTCCTACAAGCGAGTGGTTTTAGTACCTATAATAAAGTTTTCTTTAAAGTGCTACTAAATACTTTTGCAATTGAGGATAGTTTTGTTGGCTACTTAAGAGTTTTCATTGTTATTTAAAAGGGATCTTTAGGGATGAAATTTATTATTTATTCGACATGTTGTCTCTGTCATCAAATGTTATTAGAATTTTCTTAATCTCTATAATATTATCCTGTTAATTTGAATAATATTTTCTGTCTATTAGCATAATATTAATACTATAATACAATGGTATTATGGTATTTTTATTTGAATAATTTTAATATTAAATCTGTTAATCATTAAAAAATTGATTGACAATCCTAATAAATTATAACTCTTGATAAATAATTATTTAACAAAATTAATATTAGATGATTCCGACCCATTCCATGTCAGGGAGATGGAGGAGGAAGTTAAGTTAGTTTGTTTGGTTTAATATGAGAGATTCTCTTATTCTCAGCTGAAGACCAGAAATTTTAGTACCTAGGAACCCCTAAACAGCATCTTCCAAAAGAACGGGGAATAGATTTTTTGGTCATAATTTATCTATGCTGACTCAATTCACTTGGTTAATCGGCTCATTTAACCTTTAATAATATTAATA
Organism: Anisolabis maritima; assembly: GCA_010014785.2. Lineage (NCBI taxonomy): Eukaryota > Metazoa > Arthropoda > Insecta > Dermaptera > Anisolabididae > Anisolabis > Anisolabis maritima. The sequence continues at coordinate 1,692 of JAAAKE020118184.1, read as the reverse complement.
ACTCTTGGGATGTGCCATTAAAACTTTTTTTTTTTTTTTAATAATAATAAAATCCTAAAAAAATATCTTCCTTCATGAATTTCGGAAATTAAAATATCTACATTTTTAATGCATAATTATACGATTAAAAAAATAAAAGATATAATCTTTACAACATTTTCAGTCGATAATATAACAACAAGTTTTTAGTAGTTAAATAAAAATTTGATATATTATAGCTCTATAAAAAAATGTCTTCATTGCACATATTAATCTAAAATTTCCATTATTATTATTATTAATATTATAACGAAAAATCAATTTTTCTAATTAATTTTTTCGATCAAATTTCCTACCTCTTTAAACACCGCGCGCTCGCGCATTCATCGCTATCTTGATTGCATTTGACAGCTTCGCTGAGTCGAGAATATCAAATTATGTCCACGAAACAACAACAAGAGTAGAATGAGGTGAGCTCATTTGTCCTTTTAAAGCTGACATTATCGTTCACTAAATTGGTCGTCATTCTCTCTTTAAAAAATATATAAGATGATTCTTTTTTTCTGACAACTGATGACGTCGTACTTAATTTCTTTTGTCGAATAAGGGTGCAGGTATTTATCAAGTTACATACATCTTAAAAATATATTCTGTCCCTGAAGAAAAAAAAGAAGTTATTGGCGAATTGTCAACTACAAACTAGAACAAAAATCAATTTGCTATCTGAAACAAAAAAAGAAAGAATGTTTTGTCTTCACTGATATGTGCTATTTTTTATTTCTAAATGCTAAAGTTTAATAATGATTTACATGTTACATTTTTTTTTAATCTTAACCTGAAATACTTTCAGGATTTTTTTTTAAATTTTTGTTTTTTTATGTTATTTTTCTTGCTTGTTGGAATAACAATTTGCGCGACTTTACAAATATTATTATCGTTGAGCCGAAGCAAGAAGAACCTTGAGTAGGAGACGTGACCTTGCTCAGGTTCCCTTTCTCCTCCATTATTCTTTGTGATTCCTTGTCATATCTCTCCTTCATTAAGCTGTAAAAATTATTTAGATATTTTTTTTCCTTTTTTTAAAGTGTCTAAAGGAGCTGTGAGTGATGTTTTTGGAATATTCGTTCTCACCATTGTTCTGGAATGGGGGTAATCTCAAGTCTCGCTTATTTTGGCTCGCCAATAAAAGAACAAATTTAGAATCGACATTCAATTATTTTTAATAAGATAGAATTACTTTAAAAAAAAAGGGAAAAAATATCTAAATAATTTTTACAGGGAGGATGAAAATAAAATCAACTCATAGACCATATTTAAGAGTAATTAAAAAAAAAAAAAGAAATGATTACCCTCATTGCACTAATAGAAATATTTTTTGAAGGGATATTATTTTAACGGAATTGATAATGAATAAAATTACAAGGCATCTTTAAGAGTATCTTTTTGGGTCAAAGGCCTTATTAGCCTCATTGCATTACAAGAAGTGATGGATATATCTTTATATTAGGTATTTAGTAGGTTAACTACTCTTGTATACCATATTCTTTAGAACCAATTTGAAAAATTTTTCTTTTAAAGTGAATAGTTTCAAAATACAATAATTGGTTGATGTAATAATGAAAAAATTACAAAAGTCAATTCAACTTTTTTTTTTTTTTTTTTTTTTTTCTAATTTACTTAATGAATATAAAGAAGACTCCATGAGATGTCATA
>JAAAKE020118173.1:0-13417 GCA_010014785.2 Anisolabis maritima | reverse complement strand
AGCAAAAATTTAGAGAGCTTGGTTGGGGAGTTTTGGTGTATAGTTCAAACTGCCATTTGTTTCGTAGGGTTTTGTAGAACTCCCTTAAAGGTGTAAATTGAACAAAAGAGGCCTGTGAAAATCATTTGTATTTTTTCGCCCAGAAACCACAGAAGTTGTATAGTAACAGAATTATGGTTTTAAAAGAAAAATGGCAAAAAGTTATCAATGAAAATGATACATTTTTGGTTTAATAAAAATCACTGGAAATAAAAGAAAAGGGCGTTTGAATTTTCTGTAACAATTGGAGGAAACTTTTTCGACTACCCATTAGATAGAGAAATAATAAAACAATATTCGCTACCCGATCATATTTATTTATATCCACTTCTTTCAATTAAATTTTCTGAAAACTATAACTTGATCATGAAACTAATTAAAACAAAAGTTCAAATTTTTTTATATTTTCATGAACTTAATATTTCGCTCATAAAATAGTCAGTGAAGAGAAATTTTTTTGATTTTCTAGCGAACTTTTCGGAAGCACGTCAAGAAAAATTTTCTTACGAACTAACTTGTTATTTCTACCTTTACATTTCCCATATATTTTGATGAATGGGCTAAATGGAGAAAGCTATGTTAAATTATTTGTTAATATTTCACTCTTGGTTTTTATTTTAGAAGAGATTTTTTGAAATAGATTTTTAATTTAAAGAAAGAAGTTAAAAACCTTTACTTTGTCAAAATGACATTCATTACAAATAAATCGCTTAAAGGCTTTTTCCTAAATACCTGCATGCGAAATAAGATTTATCTCCCACTTGAGGATATCATGAACCTCTCTCTTGGATTTCCCTATAAATAAAATATATATACCAAGATAAAATATTTGTTCTATAAATTATTGACAAAAATAATTACTTTACAAATGTTACTTTCCCGCAGTACTATTATATATAATAGAAAGGGGGAATTATTATGATCACGAAAAATTTAACACATCAATTTTTAAAAATATCTTTTAAATGTTATGTTGCAAGTCAAAAGAACCTAAAAAATGAAGAAAAAATCTTAGATATGGTTATGAGAGTGTGGCTTTTGTTTGGGATTATATCTGTGGAACCACTGATCGGAAAAGGATAAAACTTAAATTTTTTGAAACTTGATGATAATAATTAAGATGTTTGTCTATAAGCATGAACTAATTTTTATAACAATTCATTAAAAAGGAGCGGATTCATTCTAAGAAAACGAAAATAATATTTCGTATAAGATAATAAATACATTTCATCTGAGAGAAAAACTTTAATTTTATTTAATTTCTCAGATTTTTCTTGTTTTGTTTTGTTTTTTTTTTTTTTTAATTCATTAATGAAAAGCTATTTATTTATCCAAACAACATAACCTAAATATCAACGTGACATGACCTGCATACTCGACAGCCTCATTTTCTCACAGGATATCGTTAGTAATGGCTAAATCGTAGGGGAAAGTGCTGTAACTTTGTTGCCTATTTTTTTAATGAGCTGAATTTTATTAGGTGCGGATGGCGTTTAAGAACCCCAGAACCGGGCTTACCACAAGATCAAAGAAAATTTATAACCAGGTAATATAATTTAAAAAAATAATTATATCGTCCTTTCCCATCAATCGTCAACAAACAAAAATTTTAGCCCTTGAAGCAAATTTTTCTCTTTTTATTATTTTTTTGTGTTATCTATCAAAATATATGGGATGAAATTTTGCTATTTAAGCTTTAAACATTTATCTTATAGGTCTAATGAGAATATATTTTTTTTTATTTACTGAAAAAATTTTAATATCATTTTTACTGACCTTTCGTATGAGTTCTCCAACCATTCCATCCCAGCCGCCTTTCACATCCGGATTTTCCGCACCGTAGTTACCATCTTTGACAATACGTAGTTCATCTATAACAACAACAATAATAATCACAAACTTGAGCTTTTATATGGACTAGCATTGGTTTGAGCCTTAACATAGGCAATTTGTATCTTTAATTGCGTGATAAACCTCTCATTCGGAACCATATCTCGGTCGGTGGCGGTGGCACGGTTAAATGGCGCTATCAATTATTTTAGTGACATCGCCTCTTCTCCCTAGGTAACGATTTGATGCTCTATTTGATGAATGGACATCCCCTATACCCTATATAACCACGCATGAAAATGGTTAATTATTTTAGCATTATTATTGGGAGTGAATGGGACATTTTCAAAATTCACAGAACATTTAGGAACAAAGTTTATTTGTGAGGGATTTTTTCCTTGGCTGAATATATTATTTTATAAAAATGGATCTGGGATCTAGTTGAAAGGGGGGCTACAAAGAGCTTGGGGGCCAATCCCTCTATAATATAGCGATAATTTAACGACGTTGTGTATTTGTTGGTCTTAAGATTTTTTTTAATTTAAACAAAAAAATATAAATCAAAATATATATATATTTAAATTATTTTCTCCAGGTTTACTTTACAATAACTAGATTAATACAAAGAATGATTAATTTTGAAAGGGGCACTTTGAAGCCGGGACAGTTGTTTGTGGAGAGAAAAATCGAAGACTATTCGGGTGATTAAAAAAGTAAAAATGGAGTTAATGGTTTATGCCTAATAAAAAAGAAGTTTAAATTCATTAAACATATTTAACATTTGGGACTCAATGGAAACCAAATATGAAATGACCAATTTTCCTTATCTATCAAAAACGGTCTGGACCTGTGTCGAATTTTTGATAAATAGGTTTGTCAGCGCTCATGAAAAAGAAATAAACAAACGAGATTACAGATGGTAAATGATAAGATACGTGATTGTTCATCAAACTTAAAGCGTTGATTTGAAATAATTATTTTTGAAAATTGATCACATTTTTTTTCGGATTTTTATTTGGTCTTCCACGAAACGAATTCCTTTCCTTCTGTGTGCTGTGAAGGTCTGTGAATGTGTCAGAAAATGCTCTGGAGTGACAACTAACAAATTGGTTGGTGCAGTAAATAAAGAATTTGAAAGAAACATTTTAAAAAAAAGTCATTTTTAATTAGTAATAATAATTTGGTTTCGAAATTAGTCTAAGACAGTTTTATATTTATCCAATCAGAGTTGGAAATAAATATTAAAGTTGTACTCACAGTTGATATCCAGTTTCTTGGCGATGAGATCTGCTAGGTCTTTGCAGTATCCTTCGAAGCGATCGTTTCCTGTCAAATTCTCCCCAGGTTCTGGAGTTCTCATCATGATGTAGGGCTCCTCCTAATCAAGACAAACAAACAAACAATCTATTCAAACAACCAATGTCTAAAGAGAGAGAGAGAGTGAGAGAATGGGGAGGTTTTATTATTTTAGATATTGATAAAGTTAAGCGGATAATAAATTAAAGGGATAATCATAAAACATAGGTTCATAGATAATTATTATTAAAATAAACTTTCGGGAATTTTTCTTTTTTAATGCTTTGTTTAAATTAAGCTTATAATTCCAGGCAACAGGCCAAAAGCAAATAAGTAAAAAATTTGTCAAAAATAGGTGCATTAGCATATTCACCGGAACGATACCATAAATTTGGTTTAACCAAAACAAATGTACTATAGGTATTTTCAAATAATGTTAACTGCCACCGTGATACACTAAGTAAATCATAGATTTTCTCCTCGAACAATTTCTTTGTTGTGAATAGCACAAAATGCGTTTGGGTTTCAGGTCCAACTCTTTTGATATTTTTTATTCTTTTCTTTCCCTTTATGCGAAATAGCTAATATGCGAAATACTATTTATACACGTTATTTTTTTCACAGTTTCTAGAAATAGTGAAACATTTATTCTTTTCTGTTAATATTGTATAATTTTTTTTTTTGACTCTGAGTGTAAATTAAGAAGAATTGTTATCTTTTTGTTTTACATAAACTTGTGTTATTTTTTTTCTTTCTTCTTCCACTCAATTGATCCTCCATCTGAATTGCACGAACGACACTTTTTTAGGCTAATTTTGGAGATAAGCTTTCAGAATTTTATTATATTTGTTTGACGTATTTTCCATATGAGCCATTTTTAAAATTTTTAAATTTGAAATCTGCCAACCTTGGTTTCTCATCTATCGTGTCTGCGCAGAAGTAACCAAGTTAAAGTAGGAAGATTTCCAGTATATCTTTTTAGTAGAAAGTAGACAACCCAAATTATTTATTTATTTGTTTAAAAATTATTTTCTTCATTTAGACACATGCATGTTAGTGGATCGAAAAAACAATTAGTGAGCTGGTGATTTGGGTTGTCTACCTTCCAGCAATCAAAAAATGCATTAATTTATGCAATTCATGATATATAAGCAAATATTGAAAATAATTATTTTTTATTAAAAAAATTTTCTAATCTCTATACAAATTGTTTTTATTTATTTTACAAACATCTCATATAATAATCAAGAAACCAAACAAAAAATTTGTAAAGAAAAAAAAAGCATTTTTTGTAATAATTTTAGAAAATTAGAAAATAAATGAACTGGCAAGTTTTGTTGAGAGAGAGAAAGAGAGAGAATGGGATGAGGGTCTCGTTAACTCTTCAAGTTGAATGAGGGCTGGAGAGAGGAAAATTGGGCCCCCAGCAACAAAACAACCTCCTTGGAAGGGTCTTATCAGAGGTGGAGCAGACGACGAGACCTGTGGGACCCTGAATCTGCGGGTGCGGCCCTTAATCTGCCCTTACACGTGGATTATCCCGACCTGGAAACACCCGCAGACCAAGCCACACTACTTTCTTAATTAAATTCTCAGCCAAAATTGTCCTCTCTGTTGTGTTGTGTGTTTTGCTGCTCGTCTTTTGATTCGTTTGCAACGACAACAAACAAATAAATAACCGTTTGGGGCTTTAGAGAGGGAAACTGAAACAACAACTTTCTCTCTATAAGATAGATATATTTATTCTAGGCAAAAAATTGAGCTTATTTAGTGAGGAGGGACATTTTGAAAGAATTTCGATGATTTTACTCTACCGTAGGAAAAATGCATTTTATAATTAAAATAAAAAATCTGGCGTGGCCATACATCACACAACTTCCTCTTCTCTTTTTTTTTAGTCTTTTCGGCATCTCTGGTCATATAGACATTAAACGATATATAATATATTTATTCACATCAATTGGTAACCACTTGATTTAAATAAATTTTCATCTGATTGCCTGGGATCCGGCGATGAAAATCGATGACCAGCGGGATTTACCTGAGACGATTTTCTAACAAACCTGACACCTGTCGCGTCCCAGTCAATGTGGATTTATATTCATATTCAATGTGAATATGGCGGCGTAGTTAAAAGATATAATTGAGATGATAATATATTTATTAAAACTACTTTCCCACTACGGAATGAGAAAGTCGAGAGGAGCCACTCCAATTTTTATAAGCGAGGTGTTTCTCTACTCCTATTTATACAATATATAATATTTCTAGCAGGACATACATTTAAGCGCATATTTAATTACTCATTAAAACAAGCTTTTAATAAAATGTTTGAATATTTTAACAAACTATAAAGCCACAAACAGAGATCAAATATCATCAAATCCACTATTAGAATTTAAAATTATTATGTATTTATAAATTTGACATTATAAAACCTTTATTAAAGGATTAAAAGAGAACGAGAGAAAGTGTTAGTCTGTTAATAAAATAAAACAAATAAAAATGTGTAACGTGTGAAATAATAATTTGTTAAATTATTTTTTTATTTAATAAGATAAAATTAAATAAATAAAAACAATTGACCAATGAAACTAAAACGAATTGATATTACAATCTAACAAAAATTTAAAAAAATGCATGAATATAATTAAATAAAATGCATGGTGATCATGCCTACCTAAAGTAAAGGCATCTCGGTGAACTAAACCTAAAATAATACTCAAATTTCTAAATTTAAATTTTTTGAATAAAATAGTTGAAAGATAAAAGAAATTTTTGACGAAGGACATTCATTAGCTACTCTTTAAAAATTATTTTCGATTAAAAATTCGATTTACTTTCTTTCTCCCACCCCAAAGGCCTTGGACATACATTAAATTATTATTTAACTCAAAACTAAAGCAGGTTCATGAGGAGTGCCTCCTCCGTAGTTCTTGAGTCCGTCTTTTCAGAATATGAGGTCATTTAGAGTCAGTACATATTTATTTAAATTCATTGATAGCCAATATGATTTAAATAAATTTTATCATTCATAAAGGAAGGAAAGGTACCAGTACCCTTAGATCATGAAGCAAGAACTTTACTTTTGTTCTAATGCAGTTATTCCCAACCCTTTTGGCATCAAGAACCGATAAATTTTAAGCTTGAGGAAAGGGTGCCGGTAGCTAAAAATTTTTTTAAAGTAAATAAGCTTAAACGATATATTGACTTATATTTAGTCTTGGGGCGGTGTTTTTAAAACCACAACCTTTTTCATAACAAATTTTTCAATAATTCAATTGAAATGAGTTGAAAAAAGAACGAAATTTTATACATAATATTTTTTTCTTATTATTTTATTTACTTGTCAGATGCCGCTACGAGTACGCGTACCAGTTTGGGAACCCCTGTTCTAAGGGATAGGGGAAAGACTGTGCGGCTAGAAAAGAAGGCGCGAGTTCATTTTATTTGAAAGAATACTAAATTTAACCAGCAAAGATTACTTAAAAGATAAAATTTAGAAAAGGAAATTTACCCCTGATACAGGAAAAAAGGAAAGACTGTGAAATAAGGTGGGGCGAAAAACGGATTGCCTATTTATTAAATTATTAAATTAACAACAAACTACCATATGAGAAATTCCAATTATTCTATCTTCCTTTAAAATAAATCAGAGTTTCACATCCCTCTTGAAAAAAATTCAACATCCTAAGTCTATTGTCTCGCCTTCTGGATGATAGTATTAGATAGTGATAAAAACATACATAATATATATATTTTACAATTATATAATATAGATTATATTTAAATGTTAAGAAATAAAATATTGCCTCGCTTGCTTTGCAACTCTCCCAAGTGTATTTCGTTACACATAAATAAATAAAAATATGCGTATATTTTTGCTTGGTGGCTCTCCTTCTCTGAGATCGTCATATTTTATTCCCTTGAGATATCGAAATTAAATTTCACCAGACATCTGACATCTTAATGGAATGATATGAATAATTTTTATTTATTTATTTTTTAATAAAAGAAATTTGATGAAACGGGGAAATGAATTCTTATTAAATATTTGAAAATGTATTATATCTCACACAATTTAGTGAAGTACATTTCAAAGAGTAGTCTAATTCCCAAATTAACGCATTTATTTGATCGGAACCAAAAGATTTTTTTCCTTGAGCTAATCAAATTAAACGGTGTAGGTGTTATTCAAACAGGGATGTTTGTATTACAATGAATTTCAAATTGACATCATCCCCTCTCTAGCCCTCCCCCTTCTTAATGTTAACTTCAGAGATGGGGTTAAGGGGGAGAAAGAGGAAGAGAATCTGAAGAGAGAGCAACTCGATCTAATTCGCCCTATATATGAAGAGATAATCCATCCAGAATATAAACGAACCTTAACCAAATTTATGGGTTAATCATCATGCCACCACCACCAGTGAAGGTAAATAATTACACCCCTGTATGTTTATGTTTGTGTGTGTGACCATCGTTTCCAAACCAAGTTCAATGTTCATGTTATTATTATCAAATCCTTCGTAACCTTTAATCAGCATCTGATCCCGCCTCATTTTAAAGTTAACTTTGTTTATTTCTAGTTAAAACAAATAATCGTTTAATTACAAGTTTTCTAAATTTAACAAATTTTGATTTAAATTATAAAGGAAAGTTTTTATTAATTCAAGAAAATCGGGTTTTAGAGCATTTTCTCTTCATAATAGAAATTTTGGTGTATCCGTATTTCCATAACCCAGAACTAAATCCAGGCTGATCGATTTTGTTTTCAATCAATTCAGCGAGGCTTTTCCCATAAGGGTTAGAGCCTTAGAGATTTATAGTGCCTAATAAACGCTATGTAAATTTAATAATTTTTATCAATGGGTGGATGGATTCAATTTTTGAGACGGATTTCCCGTTCCATAAACACTTAGTCTATCACGGCCCTTTGTGCCTATTACTAGGGGTAAGATTATCTCCCACTTTCCTGCCTCAGGAGGAGACTTTATGCAAAGATGAATAATTTTTTGGGGCTCTCCGGACTTTTTACCAATAAATTGAAAAAAAAAAAAAATGGAAAGTTAACGAATAGTCAAACAAGACAACAACAACCTTCAGCCGTGAATTCTTCGGGTTGTGCCGGTTTTATGTCCTTACAGTTAACGTTCCCATTTAAATTTTGTCTAGGGACTTTAAGGCTTCTTTCTGCTACTATCTACACCCATGCAAAGTTATCAAGGGTAATAGCGAATTTATCACTAGTTTATATTCAATGAATCTAATAAAACATTTAAATCTATCCTCTATTTGTTTTATATAAAATCTCAATTAGAGTATTTATTAAGAACGGGGGAAAAAACTTTTATTTTATTTTCAGTTAACAAATTCAATTTTGTTTAATCAAAATTACATTTTTCTTTTTTATTTCTAATTTATTCTGGCTATAACCTCCTAGTTATATGCATGAAATCAAGAATTTCAAATATTATCATTTTTGTAGGAATAACAAAAGTGAAGAGGGAAGGAAAGATAAAGGACTCCACCAGAACTTTTGCATGACTGGTGGGGAGTTCTACCAGCTGATGTATTCTTATTCCTCAGTGAGCACAGTTTCTTCCGCTACTTTAAATCAGCCGGAAATTTTATTTCGTCTTTTAATTAATTAAAAGACCATTAATTTTATAAATGGAATGTATCCGTCAAAAAAGTAAAATCTCATTGTGTAATACTTGTTTTTATTCAAATATTAATTTATAAAAGCTCTTTGTAAAAAAATACCGTAATGGAATTTTAAATTATTATTTTAAAATGGCTTTAATTAATTAAATTAATTTTATAAAAGAGAATTCAGTACCAATCAGCTTTCTTGATCAAAGCAATTTTTTTAAGATCAAGTCAAGATCAAAAGTAGGAAATTTTTGAATTAATAAATTAGAAGTAAAATTTCCATTCATTTATTTTAAATGTTTAATGAAATATTTTATATTATATATATTTTAATTCAGCTTCGTAATTCAAAAAATGCATAATTTTACTTTAGAATATGGATTTATCCAAATCCAATTCCAATAACATTTAAAATAAGAATGGTAGAAGAAATGATATTGATTAAAAAATTAAAGAAAAGTTTTTCAAGTAGGATGGTTTTTCCCCATGCTCATTCTTTTCAATCATTTGTGACAAGGGCTGACACGTTGTGGTTACTCTAGAACATTGCTTCGCAACCGCTGGTCAGTCCTATATTTTTGCCGGTTAGCAGAGAAATTACAATATAATTTAAATAAAGTTTTAAACACAAATATGGCTTATTACTAATTTATTGTCCCGAAAGCTTCAAATTTTTCCATTTATTTTTATAAAGAATGGATGGATATTATTTATTTCAGATTGTTCTTGTTCAATTTATTTATATTGCTAAATTTTTTCTATAATTTTTTACCCTTCCCGTCTGCCAAAAAAATGTTTCGTCATTTGGCGGTCCGTGAACGAAAAAGGTTGGTCTAGAGACTAACTTTCATCGGGTGGGTTTCCGTTGCCTTCCCCCTCACCCCATTTATGAAAGGTAAAAATTGAGATTTTTTAGCTCAGTTCAAATAATAAAATAAAAAATGTATGAAATAAAAATACTTAATTATAAAATGTGTCTATCTTCATCAATTTTTTTTTCGCTTTAATATTATTTTATAACCACTATTTACTATTGTAAAAATAAAAATATATTAACAAGTTGTTGCATAGTTTTTTATTGCAAGAATTTTTTTGTTTTGCACTCTCCCCCTAATCCAACGGGAGAAATTAGCACTTCATGAGTCTGAGGTTGTTTGTAGTGATACAATGCGCTTTCCTCTGAAAATGCATCCTGCAATTATAAAGTAATTCCAAAGTAATTGATTATTTATGCTCATTTTGATTCCCTTGAATGCTGATAAGATTTTGAGATCAGGGTGGGGGTAAATAATATAAGGTTGGGCAGAAGCTAGAAATAAATATAGAGAAGAGGAAGTTAGAGATAGAAAATAAACGAGGAGCCAATAAATGCATTTTAGAGAACCTCATTGAACTATTAAGCTATTTATAAATGAAATGGTATACATTCCTTATTGATGGCGGCTAGTCAGTTTGAATAACTCATCGTGTACATTTAAAATTTCTTTCAAAGGAGAGAGTGCTCTACCCAATTTTAACAAACTCATTAATAATTAAAGACAATTTTATTTTCCATGTATGTTATCGTCATTTCTATTCAATAGATATACAGAGAGAGAAGTTAATTAAATAGGTGGATATTCTATCATATATTCACCAAAGGGTAGAGAGAGAAAGGTTTCAAACTAATTATTAATTATCTGAAATATAGAGCTATAGAAGTGTTTATTTTCTCAAACTTTGAGTGTTTCTAAAACTGCTTATACAATAATAATAGAGTTTAGTAAAGGGAGTGATGGATAAATGGATATATGGATAGATGGATATTAATTACCTCCACATTTGATAGAATTCTAATTAATAATTGTGTTGTTACGAAAAGAATAAAAACAAAAGAAGTTAGAACGTTGATTTTAAATGAAATTATAAAAATTGTCTCACATTTTAATAGTTTATTTGCTTTAATAACAAAAATTTAATGCTTAGAATATTCTTGTCTCTTTTTATTTATAATTATATCGGTCTATAGAGTGTAAATAAATGTAAATAAAAAATTTTATATCAATTTATAAGGTTTTGTTTGACATAGTTTTCAGACAACAAAAAATTACGATTTTCCCGTTGTTGTGTCATTGTTCTAGAATCGAATAGAGGGCTTGAACACACGGCCCAAGGACACCATCTATATATAAAACCGGAATTTTAATTTCACTCATAAGATGACAACTCATTTTTAAGCTGCCATCTATCAGGCCCAAATTGAATTAACATCTAATATCCATCCCAAACTTAAGTGGAGAAGTTCTATTTTTATTTAATTTTAATAGATAATTTAGGGTAATGTATATTAAAATCAAATTTACCAAATTATGTTTTTACCTTTTTTTTTTTTTTTTTTTTGGATTTTATATAGATCTCCTCAAACGAACCAAAAGATAGACTACTATCTATTATGTGATGGATAGTAGAGAGACAAACATCTTTTAATTGAACCAAAATACATCTGTTTCTTTTCTTCCAATTTTACTGTATATATCTAACAATGCTCCTTTTATAAATAAAATGTGATCAGAGAAATAAATTTTGATGTCAGTTCGAAATTAGAAATAAATGTGGGAACGTGCAGACGAAATTAGATTTGGAAATAAATATGGGAAAAAATACCGATTTCTGAGAAAATTTTTTTCCTTCTTTCTTTAAATCTTATGAAATTATTACTTTTTTATTCAATTATTTATTTGTTTATTAATTTGTAAACAAGTTACTCTTGATGATGTATTTACAAAGAGAGAATGAATGAATTAGCATTTGGAAAGAGGAAGGAGAGTAGAGCACATTCCAGGCTGGATGCTGGTGATTGACATAGGGCTGTTGTGTTGTCTGCCCTCTGTCCAGTCCTTCAATGCCTGCCAGTCTGTCTGCCTGTCCTGTTTCATCCTGTTTCGTCCTGTTTACCCCGAGACAGGGACCAATTTACATGCCAAGATCTCTCGCTCTTTGTATGACCCTACTCTCCTCCTCAATGACAACCTTCTCGCATGTTAATTCTTTGATTTAAATGGAAATATTTCCTCTACTGACATAATTAACAAGTGTAATTAGGGGACTTAATTATTCATAAGTTTTGATATTGTATTTAATTGATGTTTTGGATTAAGCCTCTAAACAAGAAGTGAAGTGAAGTGAGTAATAATTTTTTGTTATCGAATTTAATAAATTTAAGGTAAGAAGTTGGTGAGGTTAATTTTTAATTTCGATTTCTAATTTAATATAAAATTTTGAATACGTATTTATTACATTAATTATCAAGATAATATTTCCATATGTGTCTATGTTATAATATAAGGTGAAATCTCTGATCAAATTCCATATTAAATACAATTTATGTGATCGAAGAGAGCATTGATACAAAGCACTCGCCTGCCTCTGATTTGGTCATGTGACCAATTAAGGAGTGCTACATTGGATGTGGCTTTCAACCGGAAATTAATTCGAAATGTACCCAATTAAATGCAAGCGTGATGGCCAAAGGACATTTCGCTTCGATCTGCAACCTCCATCTCCCCTCTCCCTACCCACCATCCCATTACATCCATCCCATACCCACACACACACACCCCCTCATATCGTTGGTATTTGATCAACTAAAGAGGAAAAATTAAATTCAAAAAAAAAAAAAAAATTTAACCAAAAAGGCAAAAGTAGTCTCTCTTTAAATAGATTAAATTTCCATTGAAATAAAAATCTATTCCTTTTCTGATTACGTAAAATAGTATTATCACGAATATGGATCTGGAAATTTAAGAGAAAAACGTTTTGATGTTTTTAAAAAAAATAATAATTCAAAATATTAAATGAGCCGTTTATTTTGAAATTGGTCTGTCCTTTTTTTTTTAAATTCTTCTGCCCAAATAACAAATATTTTATAAGTAAATCTCTCTTTCTTTCTATTATAAGTTTCAGGTCATTCAATCTTCAAATAAATGAAAGAGATATTTTATTTTAAAGAAATGTCACTAGTAAATGTAGGACAAATAATTTTTGGTTGGCCCCGAGATTGATTAAGAAAATATAAAAAAAGAATTAAAAAAATAATTTCCTTCTAAATTAAATGAAACAAAAGGATTTTTTAATAAACCTTGCAATATGGGACTGTTTTTAAAATATTAGAAAATACTGATTTATAAACGATAAGTGAGTTAAATATTTTTTATTTTATTTTATTTCTGAGTATTTTTGAGTAAGAAACGATTACTTATAAAAAAAAAAAAACGTCTACAGGAAGAATTTAAATTTCTAAATTTATTAGCAAAGTGGAGAAGAAGCAAGAATGGTAATAGAATTGAATTGCAACCGCTAAAAACGATAAAAAAAAATCCCCCAGGATTGAAATCTTTTCCGAGAAAAAGTTAAATTTTATTAAAATCGAATGAAAAATAAACTAAAATTGGAGGGCTTTTTACAATTTTTTTTTATTAATATTTCAAGGTGAAATAGATGAACAAATTCAGTAGCCTTTTTGGGATAAACAAATAAAATAAGAATTGGAATTAATGTGAAAACTATAAATTAATCGAAAAATAATAATATAATCAATTGACTGGTATTTCAATGTCCTGAG